>JAOQMS010000007.1:24931177-24949822 GCA_027563885.1 Erythroxylum longipes
TAATTAATTAATTTTAAAAAAGAGAGTCATTATTAAGGAATGAGTTTCATTCCTCTACTAAATGGAGGGTATGGAGGATTCCCTAAAAGTGGAATATGAAAATATTACCCCTATAATGATAATCAACAACCAACCACTCACTTTTCATTCCTTACCCATTAATCCTTTCCCAAATCCATCAACCAAGCACCCCTCAAAAGGAGGAAGAGCAAGATGGAAGAAGTAAAGCGGGAAGCAAAATTAAAAGGATGAAGCATTGGCTTGGCTTAAGCGAGTGTGAAGCCGAGATGTTGGTTTTTAATTAAAACATCAAACGTATTTGTGAAATAGAATAGGTACACAATTAGCAGCAGAGACGATCTGAAATTATTTCAGAGAGAATAAAGAGAGTAAAATGAGAGACAGAGCATAGGCGGTTAACTTTTAGTTTTAGAATTTTTTGCAAATCAAGCCCTCAACCTTTTAAACTTCATGGTCCGACCAGCTGATACCTGATGAAATTATCAATACTGGCCAACACCGAATTGTGTAATTTTGTATTATTTTCTAGCTAGTATAGTATTTTTTGTCAATACCAGCGAGTGCAATACAAAACTCACTTCATTGCTAATAAGTATTTTAAAATTTTAAAAGAATAAACTATAAAATTTTCTGGTTCATTTATACGAAAGTTTATAAGAAAGCTTTATACTACCAAGGATATGACAATTAAGTGGCTGTTTGTCAAGTAAATTTTCCACAAATAATGGGATAAAGAGGGGCGAGACGAGTGTCATTCTTCAATTCATTCCTTTGTAAAGGAATTAAGATCACTAGACTAGTCCATTGCGCAAAAGATATTAAGGTTCTACGGCAAACACATCCCCCTAACCAACCAAATTACACTGTCAGATCAGTTGCATTGCAGACAGAAAAAGAAGAAAACAAAATCAACCATATCATCTAATCCTTCCAAGCACTTCCCGTCACTCACAAGCCAGTTCTTCCTGTTTTCCTTTCAGTCTTTGACACAATTTTCTTTCATCCCCAGCACTGCTCAATTTGCATCACATGAGAAGAGGATGACTAAGAATATCTACAAGAAAACTGCTACCTATACTAACATACCTGATCAGGTGAATATTTAAGATGGCATCATCGCTTCTAACACAACAAAAATCACAATCTCAAATTCTCATTCTTCAATCATATCCCCCATCTACTCGTTGCCGAACTCCACCTCGCCTTGGATGACTCTGACCGCTCTCCCTGAACCTCGGACTAGAATTATAAGAGCCATCTTTTGGAGGTTCAACCTCAATTGCTTTGGTAGTGTTATGTGGCCCAACTGGCTGATATTCATAATGCCTTTGCCTTTCCCTGTTCGTACTATATTGCTTGTTATCTTTTCCAGATCCATTCCAATCCCCATGAGATTCTTGCTCCCGGCCAAAACGACTGTTCTGGTTTCCAGTTTTGCGGAAGCCAGAGGAGGGGCGATACTCATTTCGAATATCCACATTGGAAGGAGATGATAATTCAGCTGGGCTACCAGGTTGTCTTTTATGCATGCTTCCCTTCCTCTCTCTCTTCATCTCTTGAGGCCCAACATTTGAAGCTTCTTCCATATTTCCCTTTTCAGGTGCAGACTCATCATCCCCAACTACATATGCTACAGATGCTTCCCTGTCACTGAATTCCTTTTTATAGGGATTAACCAGTTCAGTAACATCCTGACCACTGTTTGACCTGCTTCCTCTTTGATTAGTGACCAAAGATTGCTGTGATTTAGGTTGCCAGTGAGAAGCCCCAGCAGGTCGATGTTCTTTTGAAGAGCCAGATATATTTTGAACAAAATCAGTAGCCGAGTGCTGCACATGAATTTTCTCACCGTCCCCACTACTAATTTTTTTCTCGTGTGAACCATAATCATGTGCTGCAGTTTTATGTCCCTTGTATAACTGTCGCTTTCCTCTGGCTGTCATACCCTGTTTACTTACAGGAACAGCAGCCTCTGTATTAGGTTCCTCAGGAATGTTCCAGCCATCATCAACATTCCATTCATCAGCATACCTTGATTGCTCTTTCACTGAGAATACATCAGATTTCTGCACTTGATGCTCAATAGGTTTTTGAGCATTTCTACTTTGGTTAGAATTGCTTGGTTCCACCACACCCCGTTGGCGCCATGATCCATGCACTTTTCCCGACTTACTCTGCCGACCTTCCAAGTTTCTTGACTCAGAAGGAGGCCCTACCTTTGCAACAGATGCATCAGATGTTTGAGACCCTTCAGCACCAAAAGAACCTGATTCTGGTCTTCCAGTATTATGGTCTACTGTAACCTGACTAACCGGAGGAATCAATGAGTGTTGACTACTTCCCTGCTGAGCCATTTCTTTAGCAACAGGCTTTGGAATGTACCTCTCCATCTCCGCTCTCTTGTTCCTTGGATTATTCTGCACTGGTTGATCAATTTTTATAGATGAAACAACAGTCTCAACTGGGGCTTTCTGACTGACTTCATCAGAAAGTTCTGTTTTATTTTGCAACCGAACTGGAGCCCACACAACAGCATCACCACTGTGGAATTTCTCTATCAATTTATTGCCCTGTGAATTTCTAGGCAATCTACGTGAATGCTGAGATTTCCACTGGTTATTTAGTCGAGGGCGGGATTCTTCGTCAGGTAATCGCTGTTCTGAGGACTGGAGTACATCTTTGGAATCAGTCTGTGAGTGAAGTGACCCGGAATCCAATAAAGGTTCAGAAATCTTTGATTCACCACCTTGAGCCACATTGGCCAAAGCAGTTGTATCTCTTGATATCATTGGGGGTGAAGTCACAGTAGGTAAGGCCTCCTCTACTCTCTGCCTGTTTCTTATACTCTTATTCTTCTTTCTATTATGTGTTGAAGACTCAACTACATGTGGATTCACAGGCAGCCTTACCTCACTGTTTGAGGAAGTCTCCTTGCCAATATCCTCAGAAGAAACTGGGGGTATAGATGTTAGACCAATATGACCTAATGTCTCAGTTGTTGATGAAGAAACAAAATTTTCTGTAGGATTATTCTCGTTGGGAACTTTTAGCTTTTGTCTGTACCCTGCGTGCTTCTGCTTAGAGGCAATATTGTCAGAATCAGAATGAACAACAGCACATTGCAATGGTTCTGATTGTTCAAGCAGCACAGGTTCCCCGGATGCAGTCTTTGATGCCCCCTGCAACACTACATTGGACAAACTGGAAGGTTTCTCAACCCCTGCAACACTGCTATCACTACCCTGCTCATCAGCATTTTTGCTGAGAATCAAAGCAGAGCTTGACTCCCCAGATTTGCTACCAACCACAGTTGGTTGGGCTGAGGCCAAGACATTTTCCTTCTTATCAAGGATGGCACTAACAGGAAGAGTTTCCAAATTTGGAATTATGTCCTCTCCCGCTTGTGTTCGCCTGTTCAACTCTTCCAATTTTGCCAATGCCTTTGCCTTTTGATCTCTTATTCGTTCTTCCTCTTCCCTCTCTCGTTGTTTGTGTCGTTGCATCGCTGCCTCTCTCATCTTCTCACGCTGAATAGATGACTCGTAATTAATAAAAAATCCAGAAAACCTAACCGTAGGGAGAAGAAATAAATAAAAAAGAAACAGCCACAAGTACCTGGCTATCACACGTATACGAGACAGGTTGCAGAGACTCTCTATGCTTTCCTTGCAGATATGAACCAGATTTTTCAGGGTCCTCCACGGAGGTTGCATTACCTTGCCGTTGAACAGTACAGGCACTTCTAGAATCTGAAGAAGATACTACAGCAGGCAGGTCTGTGGACTCGGATTTCCTCCACCAACAATCAGTCTCTTGTGCACTAAATCTTCCTCTACCACGTAAATCAACCCTATTGTGTGTGCCATTGGTGGATCTCCTGAGAATCTATATATTAGTTCATTCTGAAGATGGGAATTTCAGATATATGTCCAACTAAAGCAAGCAAGTTACAAACCCACCTGGTGGTCATTGTTCTGCTCGCAGCAACCGACTCAAGGAGTCTATCTGGAGTAGTCATATGGTCTTCATAGGAGGCAGTATTGATAACACCACTTGGATGACCTCTATCTGGAAATCCTGTATCCATACCAGAATTTTCACTATAACGGTCACTCTTTACATCACAAACTACTATCTTTGATTCCTCTCTGCTGGAAGTGGATTTAACTTCCATTATTCCATCAGAAGCACGAGCCTTAGCATTTAAACTTTCTATTTTCTGAATCAGACTGGGATCTTTTGGTGTTGCTGATATCCCTTGGAAAGTAGAAGTTGAATTATCTGCATTTTCCAGTTTCCTAGTTGGCCGATCATCAGACGACTTCGTGTTTCCAACTCTTTCTGATGCCTTGAATTTCAAAGGCATGCCTCCTTGATTATCAACTGCCTCCAGAGCTTCTCCAGATAATGCATTTCTACTTGTCAGCACCCCTTCATCCTTGTTATCTCCTCTCCATCCATTTCCGCATGAAGAGTTTCTAAGATGCTCTACTCTCCCAGGATCTGATGCATTGCTTGTCACAAAGTCATCCCACCTCTGTTCATCTTTCCCCTCCCAACCATCATGCTGCTTCAGAAGAACTCTGTATGTTCCTTGAGCGTCTTGAGGATGCCCAGGCTGCCCCTGTTGTGAAACCACTGATTTACCACCAGGCCCAAATCCATGGGGATTACCATGATCAGGAGCACCTTGTCCTGAATAAAGGTTAAATGCACAGGGACCCCTGGGCATTCCCATAAATGGAATATCTCGGTCACTGGCACTGCAGTAACCCATGGGAGGACCATAATATCCCTCATAAGGAACAGGACCAGGATAAAAACCAGGCCTAATTGGCATCCCAGGATGTACATAAGGCTCATGGATATGTGGACGGAACATATCTCCATTTTTTGAATGGGGTCCTCTAGGGCCAGCTCCTGGTGGAGGACCAGGCTGTTGGTTAGCAATAGCAGCTGGGGGCATTTGTGGATGATAATATGGAAATGGATCCATGGGAAACCCACCTGGCGCAACTGATGGACCAAAAGTAGGACCCCCTGAAGGTCCCCTATACCAAACACCACCTGGATGATTATTTACAGGAGGACCGTGCCAAGCATCATAATGCTGAGGCGGAACATTCGAATTAGGGTACACTTGGGGATCAGCATGCCACTTCTCTGTAGCAGTTCGGGCTCCATCTTCACCGTATGATGGATGCTCTTTTCTCCAAGAAGCTACGGTTCCACTTTTAACATTTCCATTTATAGATGGATCACCTGAAAAGACATAAAAATGCATGCAAATATTAGTATAAAAGAATCTTCATGCAGCAGATCTTTGGAGTATAACTCAAAGCCGCGTGCAAAGAAACAAACCTACAGAATTCTCGGACCTCTCTTTCCCTGTTGTCACTCCACCAGAAGAAGAGCTAGGCCGAACATGAGAACCATAATCTGCAGTTATGAAGATGGTTAAGAAATCAACAGAAGCATAGAGTGTAATGAATTCTTTTCCGAAAAGGGATCACTTAAGGAATCAAACAAGAAAAGATAAACAAGTACTGGGAATCAAAGTGGACACGTCCAAACTTTAAAATGGTTGTTCAACAGTAACAACGCATTTGAAGACATCCAACCAATCAAAACAGTGCCCATTACCAAACAAAAGCCACGAGTGGTAAAACAAAAGGCAATATTCAAAATTAAAACCTTGGGAGTCTGGGTTCCTTCCAGAAGTTTCTTTTTCTGAACCAAGCGTGGGAAAATCCCCAGAAATCAGAGAAAAACCATCATTTTTGGAGGGCTCCATTCCCTGAAGTGCCATAAATATCCAATTCAAGTATCACATAGATTATGAAGTCAAACTGTAGCATATTGGCATTCAAAGTGCAGCCTTAAGACACATACCAACTTGTGTACTGTACCAGTTGATCCCCATGCCACAGAGTTATCAGACAAAGGCTCAGCAAACCGTGATAATTGTGAACTACCAGGTCTTGTCTCAGCACTATGAGGACGCAATGATGAAAGTGATGTCTGATTTGATGTCAAAGCTCCAGAAGCTGATGATGGCCTTGAATTTGAACCCCACGCATTAGCAATAGGCTCATGATTTCTGTCACTACCTGCAGTTGATGGTCGAGTGCCACTTTCACCCGATGAAGGGCGGCAACTGAGGTGGCTTGGAGAACCAGCACCACCATCAGTATTTGCAGAAAGAGACGAAGAACTCCATGCATTTGATGCTGAAGAAGATGACTTAGTGCCCCAGCTATGGGTTCCCCTGTCAAGGGTCAGAAATCAATCACTTCAAGCAGAAAAAAGTGTGAGAGAATGCCAATGGCAAAGATAGTAAGTTTCAAAAAACTTGCATGGACTGAAGATCAACAGAAGGAAAATAGCACAATATATAGAATAACATTGGTTTGGTAGCTGAAATACTCACTTTGGTACAATTTCAACATTCGGATCCAGACCATGATTTTCTAACCTTGAAAGGAGCAGAGAGAACATTAAATTTTAATAGAATATTTCACCAGACCAGGAAAGTTTAGAGGAGAAACTAAATACCTCTGACTGGGTAAGTTTATAGGTTTTGGTACAGCAACTTTCCCAAGGACAGTCATCCCACCTCTTCTTGCAGAAGCCCATCTGCAAGCAATCTCCAAATCAATTATAACAATACTTATGTTCTTACGTTTGTAAAATAATACCACCAACAATAAAATTCAATAACACAGCTATCATACTTATGTTTTTATGCATACTAATTTAACAACACTAAAAAGTTGTTACCTTTCATAAATCATAATGCAATTACAATTTAATTGTTATGCAAGAGAAGTCCAGTCAAACATATACTGGAAAGAAGAAGGCCAACTAGGGACACAAACGCAAAAACACTGTATCAAGAGAAGATATCCTTTGATCACTAAACATCAAATATGTGTGAGTACACATATAGTATATATCCTTTGAACATATACACATATTACACTAGCTTATTACAATAAAATTCAATATTGTAAAGTAATACACTGAATAAAAAATTAATATTTCCATCAAAAGATATAGAAAGAAATTTTAAAGAAGTGTAACAATCAGAATCCAAAACATAATATGGTCATAATCTGGAAATTGTTATGTGCCACAAATTTATCTCTGTTAAGTACATAGATCAGTAACCACTAAAATTACAAACAAAAAAGAAGCCAAAATCACAGAAATCAATCATGAAGGATCACATAGCATCCTACCTGCCCAGACACATGATATATAAAGTAAAAACTTGTACAGATGGAAATTGTTTAATATCAACGATAAAAGCAGTACCTTCGCTCTCCAGCCAACATGTTTGATGTCATAATTCAGTTTGTTTAGCAAGATCATTCAATGAACTTATCATAAAACCTGTCAAGTAAAAAGATCTGTAAAATTCCATCACATGAATGAATTAAGATAAAGAACAAGCACAAAATGGACAAGCCAGATTATATTCCATACAGATTGAAACACAATGACATTGTTCATACATTAAATTATATGATCAAAAGAAGATATTATGGTTCAGTATCACAACATAAACATGCAAAAGTATACACAAGGAAAAAAATGTTTAGGGCCTAACAGAAACTATACACACTTTCTCTTTTACATTTTGACTCGGCATGCAAGAGCAACAATCAGGATCCCTCACCATAATTTGCCAATAGCCAACAAATACCTACTATGAAAAGTTCAAGCTTTAGATAACTGTCTTACACAAAGTTCATTTCACCATTTACATTGCAGTGCACATTTGTCATATTTCCGCACCAGAAAATTTAGACATCTTTTAGTAAAAGCCAAAGTAAGAATAAGAAGTCACCGACTTCCAACAAAGATCAAAAAGTACATAAGATCTTTCCTCAAGAATTGTTTAATTCTCTACTGTTATCTCTCCAACTAATTCCTAACCTGTTCAATGCAGAACTCGGACCATAGCTAACATATCATCAACATCAAATTTTTGTTGATGATATGAAGAAAGTGGGAGACCCAAGCAAGGCTGAGGAAGAGTTATGGAGTGACTAGAACCCACAACCCATAGCCAAGAAAGAAATGTCGCGACAACCAATTTTTTATCACATATATGCTAGTACTTATCCGGGAGAAGTAAGAAGGAATAATAAGGGAATTTTTTCATATTTTCACATCAATACTGCTTCATCTTTTGTTTGTTTCAACTAAACTTTTGGTTGGCTCATTTAAATCACGGCAGAGGTACCCATAAACCAAAACCACCATGCATTTAGAAAGTGTGAACATGAAATCAAACCGTTATTAGCACGGTCCAAAAACTATATTCATTTCATATTTCCAACTCACCTTATTGTCACTTGCACTAAATAAATACCCCCGCCCCATAAACTGCATTTTTATAGCGGCACCCTATAAACACCAATTTGTTAACAACTAAATCCAATTCTCCATCAAAACAGACTCCATTTGCATCTTATTTCACATAGATTTCATATCCAACAAAAGAATCTCTAAAGGCATTGTTTGTTACACTACCATGCATATTATAGCATCTCAAATGCTTATTGATCCTTTTTCAGGAATCAGTTAGGATCCATTAATTGAAAGCTGTAGCCTTTGAGAAGTCTTTCAACCAAGGATTATAAAAGACAAGACACGATTAGTATTCCAGCATCAACTAAGTCCTTCCAAAAAAAAAGGAGAGACGGGGGGAAATAGAAACAAGCAGTGCCATTTTCAATCTGCAAAGAACATCCCAATGGATATCCTTACACTTAATCATATACCTGAATTAAGCTTTAAAACCAACAAAATAAAAATTACAAGTAGAGTCGAGAATCAAAGAAAGCAATGGCGTAAACAAATTCCGAACATCAAATATTCCCAAAGAAAATCAGTCAAAAGCACACCATCTTTAGATGATTAAAATCAAGCAATCAAACAATATACCCAAACTATACCAAGAACGAGAAAAGGAACCAACCCCCAAATCCATTCTCTAACGAAGCAAAACAAACAAACGTCAGACAAATCAATGAACAAAAAAGTGAAAGTAAATATCTACAAGCTTGCCTTGGATCAGAAAGCTTTAAAATCTTTTTTCTACTTCAGATTTTTTTTATTTGTGGAAACCCTAGAGAGGGAAAAATTGGAAGAAGGAAGCGGGGCTGGAGACAACAAGACGTAGAAAGAGCGATTAATTGGAAGTTCTGGCCGGTAGTGGAGAGCGACGAAGAGAGATCCACGCACGATGGGACTACGGATTTAAAGAGTTATGGATCTCTAGATCGGAGGAAGGAGACGATAGAGAGAAAGAGAGAGAAGCAAAGCTGGAGAAGAAGCAAGTTTGGTTGCCCCTGATATTTCTTTGATACGGACTTTGGAACCCAAAAAATATTAAAAGTGGATATTATAAAAATAAATATTAAGATAAAAATAAAAGATAATCTTGCTTCTTTTTATAAAAAATAATTATAAATGTCAAAAGGGGGAAAAAAAACGATTTCCTTTTTCATAAATTTAAGAGTCATTTGGTCATATTTTTTGTTTCTGGTGGCAAGCTTTGTTTTCATTTCTAATTTTTATTAAAAAAACATGTGTTTTTAGATTTATAATAAAAATACTTAATACGAAAACTTGTTTTGTTGAAATTTTTATTAAAAATTGAATTTGTATTCTTAAGAGTGAATATTAAATGTTATTAAAATTTACATATCAAATTTATATAATAAGAACCTATAAAATATTAAAACTATATTAATTCATTTCAAAATTGTGCAAGAGTGATATTACATTTTACTTAAAAGCTTGCAGCTCCATTTACATTTTTCATAATTTGTTCTTCATTTTCAGCATTAATGCTTTCTTTTGTTTATACATTCTAATAAAATTATGTATGACATAACAAGCAATAGCGATGTATTATAGTTTCTTCATGTAATAACTTGTCTTGTTCAAAAGTACATGAAATCTTACTTTTAAAATGTCAAAACATCTTTTATTAACATTTATAAATAAAAATGCTTGTGATTAAACAAATTTTGTGAACCTTGATGTCTTTCTCTTCCTTTATAATCTCACAGATGATATCACTCAACTCGATATAACAAAAGAAATCCAGGTATATTAATATAGCCCAAGTCAACCAAATAGAAATTACCTAACATATAATGAACATAACATTAGCAAAAAAGATATCAAAAAGTAATTGCAGTTACTATAATTTTTTAAAGTAATGTAATATCTTATATAAGCATATGAAATTGATTTACTAGATTTGTTACTATTTCTAAAAGAACATGAGAGTCATTTGTAATACCTTCCTATCCAGACACTGCATATGTGGTCAACTAAGCAATAACTCAAAATATTTTGGGTATGCTCTTTTACCCTTTTATCGTATTTATAACGTATTCCTCCACAATCAAATGATATGTATGCTTTAAGCCTCCTAAATACTTCAACTTTTCACATAAGTTTAAGAAGATTGTCTTGTTTATTCCTAAATTCTCATAAATCCTTGTAGGATTCCCATTCAAAAGTTCAAATATTCAATGATAACCTTATGGAGCAAAAGTTGTGTACGGTTGCTCGTGTAATTGAAAAATAATAATTGCCTCCATTAGTTCTCTTCTTTAGTTAGAAAAATAATAATTGCCTGCATTAGTTTATCATTTAAATATGACTCGAAATCTGATAAGGAGACCATATATCTATGATATAAGTATAAGTAATTAACAAACACATTTAAATATAAATGTTAAAATGATTATTAAAGACCATGACATTTAACATAAATTTAAGAAGTTCAAATTAAACATTCAATTAAAAGATTTATGTCAAACATTCATATAAAACATACACTTAAAAAGTTCAAAACATGAAATAGGTTTTAATTGAAAAATGCCTAAACTAATAAGACTTCAATATGCAATAACATGAAAATATAACTAAAAAGACTCAATCAAATCAATCTTCCTTACATCTGGCATCTTCATTAAATTATCCCTATAAAATGGATAATCACAAAAGTCTTTATTGTTTTCCTATATTGCACACCCCTCAACACTTAAATTATGTAATGAATTCAAACATTCTATCATTATGTTACTCTTTTGATTAACTGATAAAGCTTTAAATCTATTTTCTACCGTTGATAATTTGTCGGTATTTTTTCAAGTAAATCATTATTTCTTTTTAATTGTTTACTAATTATAATCAAGACCTGCATAAAATGCTAAAGTATATCTTCATTGCCTTCTTCTTCTCAAGTGATTTCTTTTTCTTAGAAGGGGAACTTACAACTTGACATCTTTTTTTATTGAGTTAACAAACTTCATCAAAATCAATTTTATGTTCCTCTTCTGAACTATTCAATGGAAATTTATTTGATAGATATGCACGCAAACTAGTTACGGTAATTTATCAAAAAAATATAAGATAAGTCTGAAAACTCCTTGCATCTTTTTTTTCTTAAATTTGTGCGTCATTTTATGCAACTACAATGATGAAAATTGTGCACTAAAAAATATGATATATCAATAAGTTGTTAAGTTGTCATTTTGTGCTTATTTTGTATTTAATTCTCTTTAATGTGTTGAAATTATTATTCAAAATTAATAGAATTGTCTCTTAATTGTTCTCAGATAATTTTCAACACTTAAGAGATGAAATTGAATAAAAAAGATGCAAGGGAAACAAGGATAATTCGAAATTCCAGACTGGTAGGAAATTCAGTGACTAAGCGTGGGCACGTGCAAGGACAGAAATGATCTACAGAATTTGCTTTTAAATGCAGATCCAATCCACTTCAGATTTTTATGATTTTGAGAATCAGATTACATCCTTATCAATGGGGATCGACCACCTGAATCTGAGGAAAGATTATCTACAAAAGATCATGGAAAAAAAGAGGAGATCGAAGGAGATAAGAGGGGATTTGCATTACTATTCATAGGAGGCTAGCAATAGGAGTAGTTTTACGTTTCTGCAGTATTCTTCTTCTAGTTTTTGTCGGATATTTAGGGTAGTTTATGTTTCTGCAGTATTTTTTTAGGGATTTTCGTATTTTCTAGGAAAAGACTAGGGATGGAGACCTTTCAATTGTCTATTTCTTTGTTGATTTTCATCTTCGTTATGAGTAACTAAATCCATTTTCTTGTTTGAGGGAAACCATGTTATCATCTATTATATGAGAGATGTTTCAATAAAGTTTGTTTTGTTGATAAACATTGAGTGTCTTTCGAGTTACCTTAATAACTGGATTGGTTAATTTCTAGGTACGCAACTAAGGAAACGTTGCCATATTCCTTAATTGTATTTCAATTGTACAACCAAAGTTTAAGGTTATATCATTTCCTCTTTTACTTTATAGTCTATTTACTATGTTAATTTTGGTGACAAGTCATTTTTAGTTTCTTGATGATTACAATGGTCAAAACTAAATGACAAATTGCCTTATAAATTCAAAAGTAATATGTTAATGACATGATAGAGGAGTTAGCACTCATTTTTTACCCTCAAATAATTCATACATATCAAATTTCCAGATGTCACTCCATGTTAACAACTTATAATGGTCACCTAGATTAAATACAAACTTACATGTAGTTTTTCCTTTTTATTTTTTTTACCTTGTCCTTGTCACCAGATATTTATCTGTAGAGAAACCACCATAAAAAGGATGTTATAACATTAAAAAGAAATAAAAGATCAATTAGGGAACAAAGAACAAAATGAGGAAACAATCAAAAAGAGGAAAAAAAGAAGCAACTAACCTTTTTCTTTATCTATTTACCTGTCTTTAGCTCTCTAGTATTACCTATACTCTTACTTTCTCTCTTTAACACTTTGGTTTTAGTTACTCTTATCCCTTCGTTTGTACGTTCCTCTAGTCTTAAACCAATTTTAAGAAATTAAACTAAAAATAATAACAAATCATCAAAAAATAGCACTAACAAAATCAATTTTGAGATAGGAAAATAATAACTCGATACAAAAAAGAAAGAACAACATAGACTTCCCTAAAAAATCCTTGAGTCTGGAGCGATCAAAGTTTTTAGGGAATTTTAGTTTAGATCTAATATAATAGAAACGAACAATGAAGAAGGAAAACTAAAAAAAGAAAGATTAAAGAGAAGAAGCAAAAATAAAATTAGAGCTCTTGTTTTTTTGGTTTTGGAAATGAGAACTCTTATTTTTCTAGATGAAGAAACATGTTGCGACAATATAGAAATTTTTTTTATTTATGTTATTATAATTGTGACCATTTCTCAGGTAATCAAAGAGTGCACACACTTTTAAAATTCAACCCACTTAAGATTAAAGTAACAACATACATCACAATTACGCTTGACAAAGAATTATGCATAATGATTAACTAAAATAATCTTGTTCCAAAGCATGTGTGAACTTTTGGTGATCTTCCTCACTCATTTCACTCATGTGTTTGATAGTTTAACATTTCTCTCAAAATTCTCAAATGCAAATATTATGCCACATACTTGCTTTTACACCATATCTCCACCACTTAGAGTATACATATATAAGTCAAAAGGAATTTATTTTGAGTTTTAATAGGATTACGATTCAAAGGTAAAAATCAAATGGTAAAAGGGGTTAAAACCATAAGTATTAGCAAGGCATGTAAACATATATAGGGAACAAACTTAAAAAATTAAACCATTATATTCAATTCAATCAGGAATGCTCAACTACTTCATGTGAAGACAATAAGCTGCACATTGGATTTTAACACTTTCACCAATCTTGAATATTTTTCTTTTTTCTTTCTTTTCTTGAATAGATTTATGAATAAAAAAAAGAACAAGGCAATAGTGATAACATAAAATTCACATCCCATACTCCTAAAAATACTAATTTGATTCCCATATTCCTACTCTTGAAATTTCAAGAGATTTTTGTCCAAATGCCTACAAAAAAATATGGTTGGGTAAGGATATTTAAATGGATAATTTGGGTTTGTAATATGGTTATATCATAAAAGAAAAAGGTTATGGCTCAATGAGGGCTAACCAAGGATATTGAATTGGGGTGGCTTTCAAGCTAAAGATTGTCAAACAATGAAGGCCTTTTAAATTATTACACAAGTGTATATCGATGTGGTCTTGAAATAATTACAAGGAAGTTCTAGAGAAATATTCATATAGATGACAACACACTTCAAAGGAAAAATATATTGATATGAATGTTTCAATCTTTTATGACTTAAAATCTCAGGTTATTTAAAATCACCTTGACTTCACACAATGCCTTATCATTTAATCATCAAAGTTCACAAATGTGTATGATTCTAGCTAGTTAAATAGATCAATATGTTACAAATCTTATCTTCAAATGATTGAACCCTTTAGTATACACACAATGCAGTTTAATCAAAATGCATTTGATGAAAACATATAATGAATTAACTCAAAACAAACTAGGTAATAATTTTTAAAAAATCAAGCAAAATAACATAAGAAAATAAATGAAAACATGCTTTTACTCAAAATGAATAAACATGATTAAACCCTCCCCTATACTTAAACTAAACATTAGCCTTAATGTAACATGCAAAGCATAAAAAGCAATAAATGAAAATACTTTCTTGAATATAAGGGAAGAGTTACAAAATGCACTCATGAGTGATGTTGGTGTGTTAGCTGATTAATGCATGGGCTTACAACTATGTGACTCCTAATGCTAACGTGAGTAGGATAGGTGGCACTAACGGCCCATGATAGGTGGCTCCTTGACTGGTGTGGTTGTGTGTGTGAAATTGGATTGAATGGGGGCGTGATTGGTGCTCGAATCGAGTAGGATGTGTGAGCTAGGTCTAGCATGAGTGACTGATGCATATGGGACTGAAAAAGGAGGTTGTTGCTATTTGATACATGTGAGTTGAGTAGCTGGTGCATGATTGAACTTAGTGGGATGTTTGGGATCAAGTAGCATAACAAAGTAGGATGAAAAAAAATTAGGGGCAACAAATAACTTTGAATGATCCGAAAGTGGTTTTAATTATAAATTTGATACCTGCAAAATCGATGATAAGAGTTTCTCTTTAAGTATTTCCAAATCAACATAAAGAACTTTACCTATTGATTTTATCTCCTCAAAATCATTTATTTTCCACATGTTCCTATAAGTTAGGACTGAAATTTAATTCCTTATTTTATGCAAAATGGTGTTCACATGTGGCTATCTCTAACTCATTTTTTCCTTTCAGCGTAAAAATATCATACACTAATGAATAGATTAAATCAATTGCATAAATAGGATAATCAACATCATGGTGCTTCAATACATCATATATATTGAATTGCAAAGAATCCTTGTTGAATTCCCTAATTAATGTAACATTATGAACACCGATTTTTGTTTTGGCAGTTTTAAAAAAAGTCCTTCTTAACAAATAGGTGACGATTGATCATTATTTTCCATGTACAAGATATAAAAAACCTACAAGAAAAATTTTTTAATCATCAATTTGAATAGGAATGTCTTTAACTAATCTATTAGGATAAACGTTAGATCGATCAGCTAATTGAATCAGTAAACCATTTTTCTAAAGTTCTAACTGATGTTTTGGTTGAGGGTAATAGGTATTCTATTACCCATCTATTCCTACGTATTAAGTAATCTTTGTTTGGTTAGGAAAATAGCTACAGAAAAACCATTCCGTAGATTAACAATTTATGAACATGAGAGAATAGCTAAAGATGCTACCCCCTGTCTTTTACCTATTCCGCATATATCCAGAATAGGTAAAAGTAATCTTTATTTCTGTTGGACAACTTCTATCCCTCTCTCTCACACAACAGCACACCCCTATCTTTCTCATTCATGCAGCAGCACACCTCTCTCTCGATGACTCTCACTCACGCTCCTTTCCCTCTCTCTCTCCCCTCTTAAGCTATAATGCAAACTCCTGATTTTTCAAGGTACCTTTATTCATCTCACTTGTTAGACCTCTGAGTTTTGAAGGTTACTTCAATAATCTATTTTTTTAATCAATTTCAACTCATCAATCCTTTTAATTAATGTTCCATTAGGTTGCTATTTTTGTTCTTCTTTTGGCAAGGTAAAAGTCTTACATATCTACTTACAACAAATCCCAGAAATATTTTTCTGTTACATGTAGATTAGATTTGAGAATTTGGTTGGAATCAGGTTTATTAGTTTCTGTAATTTTGTGGCCTTCTTGAGCTTCGCTTCCAATAGACACTGTTAGTGGAGAAATGAAGTCAAAGATGGAAGATTATGAGATTCTAAAACAGACTGGGGGAGGAGCTTTTGATGTTACTTTCCTTGTTCTTCATAAGAAGAGAAAAAGAATTAAGAAAATTGATTGATATTTTCATCAGGTTCCTTCCTTTCATAATCTTCTTTCTACTACAATTTTTTAGTTACCCTTTTCAGTTTTCAGAGTGAATTACTATTTCATTTTGTTATTGGGTCTGTCTATGGATCAATCTCCAAGATCAGGTTTCTAGGTGTTGACAGGTTAAAGAAGACGACTCACGTTATTGCTCTTTTTAATTGTGCAAATTGTGATCTCAATTTAAATTTCTGTTGGAAGAGTCTTCCAAGATTCTTTATTATGTAAACATGTTTATTGATTCCAAAGGAAGTGTTCGATCAAAATTATGATATTCGTTTATTAACGGTTGGTGGTTGTCGTGTTAACATGACCGTTTCCTGTCATTGTCGTTAAAGTTCCAAATTCTTGATATTTTGAGATTCCTTTTACATATTTACAAATGTTTTACCATGTTGGTAGGTATGTCTTGAAGAAGATTCAGTTGGCTAAGAAGACAGACAAGGTCAAGCTCCCAACTCACCAAGAGGTCACCTTCACTTCTGCTTCAAATATAAAATTTTATTTCCCCTTTTTTATTTTTGGTGCCCAGACAATGAGCTCTTTCCTTTCCCTGATGAAATTTTATATCTCCACTTCTATGAACAGAGTTTTTATGTTTATTTTCTATGATTCTAATCTTTAGTTTACTAGAAAACTTGCTATCATGTATACGAATACTTTATATCAATCTAAAAACATGAAATCTACTGTACTGACTCAGTTACAACTTATGCGTGCTCTTAGTGATAACATGTTGTTTGACTTCTATTCATATTTTTAGAATCATCTCTCTTTTTACGGAACAAGTTCTTTGGTGTACTGTACCACCATGCCAACTTATTGCTCTCTACTCTTGAGTTATTAGTACCAGTTTTTACTTTTTCTTTTATAATTAATACATTGTTGCATGTCTAGGAATGTACTAGTAAGTGTTCAACGTTCAAACTGGAAATCCTTCTTTGATCTGCTTTAATAGTTAGTCGAGAAGATAGATTAATAGACTTTCAATTCTGATGCTTCTGATCTATTAAAACAATGTTAGCTTTATTCTTCCTAAGCCATTAGGAAGACACTATCTTGGATTGTTATGTACTGCAGAAGAACATCATTGCTAAACTAAACAACCCATACATTTTGGAGTACAAAGATTCCTAGTTGGACAAGGTTAGAACAATTCTTTTTTTTTTATTTTTAGCTGTGCAGAGTGGGAATTATCATCTTTGAGACTTACGTTATGTACTCTATTTTGAAATGTTTACTAGCTTACTGAAACTGTTTATGCATCTTTTTATGTAGGGGATTATTTGTGCATAGTAACTGATTACTGTGATGGAGGAGACATTTAAGTTTCTATCAAGTAGTCCAATATTTTAGATGGGTAGAGTGGTGGAATGTTGAAGATGCTATATTGTGTTAAATAATCTAGGAGATGTCATTTTCATTTAATTATGTGTTAGGATCTATACATTTGCATAGTTATCTTCCAAGTATTCAAATATAACTTTCCAATGTTAGTGGATGAAACTTGTTAGAGTTTTAACCAACTATTGATAGTAGTTGGGAGCTTCGCATGTTTTCTTTTTTTTAAGTCAAAATTTTTGGAAACTATTTTAGAAATTATTTTGTAGTTGTTTCACTTATTGTTTTTCCTATTTTTAGACCTGTTAATATAATTTGTCTAGTAAGATCCTCTTACTACTTGCAATGTGGAAATGGAGATCTATTGGTTAATTTCTTTAAAGTTCCTTCTATATCTAGTGTAACACCCCTACTGCTGTAAGGTACATACTGAAACACCCTTATGATATTCTAGTACGTACCCTATAACAACGGCATGTTAACTACCATACTTCACTTTATAACATGGCAATTTATCCCATTTAATCATGGCATCTACTATCATATAAGAAAGTCACCAAATTTTAAAAACAAATTTACTCTTTTCATTTCATAAATATGAATGTACATACATTGTAGCTTTCAAAAATCTGTACAAGTCATCATATCCTCATATAAAATATACTACATGAAAGAGGAAATATAAAAGATCTAACTAAATCCTTTAGTCCAGCTGACTGACCTTTGAGTCATATCTTCTTCACAAAAGTACAAGAATTAAGCTTTTTGTACAGTCTCTCAGTAGTTAGAATCCTCTCTCGATCCTGAAATGTCAACGTACAATTTTGGGTGAGTTTTGCAAACTCAGATGAGGTAACCATCATCGATGGTTCACTCAATTCATGTAACATATCATT
>JAOQMS010000007.1:24972788-24986417 GCA_027563885.1 Erythroxylum longipes
TTACTTCCTTAAAAATAAATCTGAAGTTGCCTCTAAATTTGTTGATTTTTGTAAGATGGTCAGTACTCAGTTTCATAACAAAGTACAAATTCTCCGACTGATAATGGGGGGGAGTATGTCAACTCTACCCTGAAGCAATTTTTTCTAGATAAAGGCATCATACACCAGACTTCTTGTCCACATACACCTCAGCAAAACGGGGTTACGAAACGTAAAAATCGGCTTATTCTTGAAATCACCCAGGCAATTATGCTCGAGTCACATGTCCCTACTTTTATCTGGCCCGAGGCTGTTGCCACCTCAGTCTATCTCATAAACTATCTCCCTACCAAAATCCTAAACCTTTACACACCCCTTAAAGAGCTTTCGAGTCATGTCAGTGTCCCGTCAGCCTTGACACTACAACCCTGTGTATTTGGTTGCTCTGTCTTCGTTCATATTCCTAAAACAGAACGAACCAAGTTTGATGCCTGTTCTATTAAATGTGTGTTTGTGAGGTATGGGATTCATCAGAAAGGCTACCGGCGTTATCATCCGCCCACTTTTCGTCTCTACACGACGATAGACTATGACTTCCTCGAAACAAAATTCTTCTATTCCTCCCAACCCAGTGGTCAGGGGGAGAGTCATTCAGATCCACTGAGTTGGATTTCCAGTCTAATTATGCCTGATATAGTCCCAACAGAGTTAGTACGTGGACCCACCGAGCCACCTTCACCAGAGCCTGCATCCCTGCTGAATGTCCCCGAGGTAAGTACTCCTGTTCCGGATAATGAGACTGCTGATAACGATATTTTCTCTGATGGAGTAGATACTAAGATAGAAAATAGACAGGAGGAGTCAAATTCTAGAACAGAACCAGAGAGGTATGTGTTGCCGCCCAGAAGTACGAGAGGGGTTCCTCCCAAGTGGTATGAGCCTAGGCAGTCCAGGTATCCTGTGGCTAACTTGGTCAGGGGGAATTTATCATCAGTAGCCCAGGCATTCTCCACATCAGTATATTCTGAGGTGCTTCCCAGGACAGTACAGGAGGCCTTGGAACAGGAGGAGTGGCGTGATGCGATGGCAGTTGAGATGGCAGTGCTGGAGAAGAATGGGACATGGGAGAAGTGTGTCTTGCCGTCCAGGAAGAGGCCTATTGGATGTCGATGGATGTTCACGATTAAGCACAGGGCGGACGGATCCATTGAGCGGTATAAGGCCAGACTGGTGGCCAAAGTCTACACTCAGATGTATGGGGTAGATTACTCCGAGACCTTCTCACCAGTTGCTAAGATTGAAACTATTCATGTGTTGTTTTTAGTTGCAGCTAATCGATATTGGCTTCTTCATCCGTTTGATGTGAAGAATGCGTTCCTCCATGGGGATTTGAGGGAGGAAGTGTATATGGAGCCACCACCGGGTTTTTCAGAGAGTTTCCGCTGCAGAGAAGTGTGCAAGTTGAAAAAGGCATTGTATGGCCTTAAGCAATCACCGAGGGCATGGTTTGGAAGATTTACAGTAGCGATGAAGAAGTATGGTTATCAACAGAGTAACTCCGATCATACTTTGTTTATCAAAAGGAGAGGGGGCCAAGTAACATGCTTAATAATCTATGTGGATGACATGATTATCACTGGGGATGACTCAGAGGAGATAGAGCGGCTTAGGAAGAATCTGTTCCAGGAGTTTGAGATGAAGGACTTGGGAGGGCTCAAGTACTTTCTTGGGATCGAGGTTCTGAGGTCGCAGAGAGGGATCTTCATTTCTCAGCGTAAGTATGTCCTTGACTTTTTAGCTAAGACTGGACTGTTTGATTGTAAGCCTGCAGATACGTCGATTGTGGTCAATCATGGTTTAAAGATAGTTGATGGGGCAGAGTTGGCAGATCGAGGGCGGTATCAACATCTGGTGGGGAAGCTGATATATCTGTCTCACACGAGGCCGAATATTGCATATGCAGTGGGCATTTTGAGTCAGTTCCTGCACCATCCTTAGGTTGATCACATGGAAGCTGCCTTGAGAGTTGTTCAGTATCTGAAGGGATCCCCAGGGAGGGGAGTTCTATTTCAAAATCATGGTCACTTGGATGTGGAGGCTTACACGGATGTTCATTGGGCAGGGAATCCGGTTGACAGGAGGTTCACGTCAGGGTACTTCACTCTTGCTGGAGGGAATCTGGTGACTTGGAAAAGTAAGAAGCAGAAGGTGGTTGCGCTTTCTATTGTTGTAAGAAGCAGAAGTTGGTTGCGCTTTCTAGTGCTGAGGCTGAGTTTCGAGGGATAGCTCGAGGTCTGGCAGAGATTCTGTGGCTAAGGAAGCTGTTAGCTGAGATTGGTTTTCCGGTTCAGGGGGCATGCAGCTTGAGGTGTGATAATTAAGCAGTAATTAGCATTTCGGAGAACCCTCTACAGCACGATCGTACCAAGCATGTGGAAGTCGACCAGCATTTCATTAAGGAGAAGCTGGATGATGGGGTGATAACTCTTCCATATGTTCGGGTCGAGGATCAGCTAGCGGATATTCTCACGAAGGCAGTTACAGGCAGAGCCTTCGGAGAAGCATTGAGCAAGTTGAATATGGGTGATCCCACGATTCAACTTGAGGGGGAGCATTAGATTAGGAGATTATTCCAATCCCTTAATCTTAAGGATTGGATCATTATCACAATATAGTTTCCTAATTTGATTGTAACTAAAATTGTTAGCTTTGTTAGTCTATATAATGTACAATGTAATACAGAGAAAAATAGAGAATACAGAAAATCTTCCCCCTAAACTATGCTTTCTGATTGTCAAGTCTTCATCTAGATACAACTATTGCTTGTATTGATGTTCTTTTCATCCTGGGTTTTCTTCAAAATGAAGAAGGATCAGTGAAGTATAATATTTTGGTAATTTGGACTTCGCCCATTTTGAGAATTCAATCATGGACTCCAAATCACCATCCAAACTTAAGCTTTCCATCAAGGGCTCTGTAAGATTTAAATGGGTTCTGAAAGTATGTATAGGTATCATAGTGGTTTTGCTGTTAGTATTTGGTGTTTACTTTGGTTTTAAACATGGGAAAGCTTATTTAAGAGAAAGCAATTACTATACTGTTGTTGTGGATTGTGGAAGCACAGGAACACAAGTGAATGTATACGAGCGGAAATCAAGAAGTTTAGGAAATCAGGAATTGCCTATGTTGGTGGGTTCTTATCGTAATAATTCAACTAAGAAATTGTATTTGTTAGGATATATGTTATATATCTTTTATTTAGTTTTGGCATCTTATTTATTAATTGGACATATAAGATATTAATTGGATAATGACTTGGATTCAAAAAGCTACTGGTGATAATCTTCTAGTTGTGATATAGTTCTATCTCTAATTGATGTGTATCTTGGCAAGATGTGTTGGTCAATATCACGTATGATTCTATCATAAAAGATGTGCGTCTTGTGTGGGAGTCTAAAAATCTGGGAGTCTTGAAATCAACTGTGAAGTGGGACTCTATTTGCTTGTGTGGATTGTGCACATCTTTTATCAACAACCGAAGAAAAATCTTAGTTGCGTAAAGGAATAGAGTGCTGGTGGTGTGCGTTAATTGTTGATTAAAAAAAACACTGCAGCTGTATGCATGTCTAATTGGAAGCTACGGTGAAGAGGAGTTACGGTGCAGTGGTGCAGTGGGTCTATTATTAAGTGTGCAGTGAGGAGTTAGTTGAATGGTGCTCCGTGTGTGCGTGTGAGTGTCATGGAAGGCACTCACGTTATGGCATAAATGGAAACCTTATGAAGGTGAATATTTATGTTAGATAGAAAATCTTATCTGGAAAAATGAAAAACCATTTACATCATTCTTTTACGCAAAATTCAATGAAGCAATAAATGAGTTCTTGTTGCCTGCATCATGATCACGTCAACCTAGAGAAGCAGCTTATGTGAAGTTAGACAAGAAACAAAGCAGTGGGCGTTAGATAAGAAAAGCAGTGGCCATTAGCTTGTTATTTTCCAGACTTGTTCTTCTTGGGTCAGTGTGTGATTATTTTGCTGAATCGTGTTTGGTTGGTTGCATATGGTCTGTGGCTTTGTGTTGGTGTTTATATGAATCGACGCATTATTGTTGGGACGACTTCCAAATTTATTTTAATGGAGCTGAACCTTTTGGAAAGTTGTTCGTCTCTTTTATCTCAAGTATATTGTTTTGTTCTTAGTTGATTGATCACTTGAGTTATTCGTTTATTGTTCTTTCGTTAAAAGATTGATTCAAAAAATCCTCTGTCGAGGTTAGTCATACTATTGAGTATGAAATTCTTTTATGAGAAGTGAGGTTAAGAGATAGTGTCAAGGGTTTAATGATGTCAGCTCAGTAAAGCCTTGATAAATCTATTGTACTTGGGTGGAAGTTATTAAGCTGGGTGAAGGCCCCACAGATGTATGCAAGGAGTGCCGAACTGCGTTACCAAATTTCTGATATTTTTTGTTATTTTACTTTTGATTGTTTTTGTTTTCGTTTGTGCCAGAAACGACCACAATAAATCGAAAAGTTTGCGAAACTATCCCCTCCAGTTTTTCAGTATTCAAAAGGTTTTTGTAGCTATCATTGCATGCCAACTGAGCCAGGTTTGCATAACTTTGTTGGTAATGCTAGTGCAGTGAGCGCGTCACTGGAACCATTGATTTTGTGGGTAGAACAGTGGGTGCCTCATGAGAGACATGGGTACATCCCTATGTTTGTTCTAGCTACTGCCGGATTAAGAAAGTTGAATAATGAGGATGCGAGGTTGCTTTTGGATGATATGGAAGATGTCATAAACGGGCATTCTTTTCTTTACAGAAGAAGTTGGATAAGAGTGTTAAGTGGGAAAGAGGAAGCTTATTATGGTTGGATAGCTTTGAATTATAAAATGGGGCTCCTAGGAAACTCCTTGACAGGCCCCATATTGGGACTTCTTGATCTTGGAGGTTCTTCCTTGCAGTTTGTTGTGGAAGTAAATGGTAGCAGAAGAAATGATGCACAGTTGATAAAATCAAACATAGGACCTATAGAACATCAAGTTTTAGCTTATTCATTACCTTCATTTGGCTTGAATGAAGCATTTGATCGGACAGTTGCCATGCTTAGTCGGATGCAGCCTGGAGGAGTAATGACTGATAAAATTCGAAAAGTAAGGCATCCTTGTTTTGGCTCTAATGTTGTGCAAAATTATACTTGCAATATCTGTCAACAGCTAGATAGAACTAATCAAACAAACATTAGAGAGGAAGATGAATATACTTTTCTGGTTGGAGAACCAGACTGGGAGCGGTGCAAAGAAATTGCAAGAGCTACTGCTATCAACTTAAGCCATTTGAACTCAACACAGCTTTCGGTTAGAACTGATTGCTAAACAAACTTGTACCCTTTAAGTGGTAAGCTAAAATTGTTAGTGACATGAAATACCCCTCGTAATTCTTTAGTTGTGCTTTCGGTATTTGAGAATGCTAATTGATATTTGCACCTACTGTTTATACTCGACCTTTTTCGTATTTGTAGATTCAATGTGTGATGCATTTTGTTTAACCTAAATCACTTCATGTTTCATGGTTTATTTTTAATGGATTCATTTTGTCTATGCTTTGCAGCCAGTAATGTTCTCAACTTGAGAGATGGTGCCCATCTGACTGGTAGCTTTCATGCCTTATCTGGATTTTTCGTTGTTAATAGCAGGTTAAATCTGGATGCAAGAGCTAATTTGACCAAGATATGGGAGAAAGGAAAGCAATTTTGTTTGAAATCATGGATTGAGGATACCAGCTTAACCAGTAATCAGAATTATGTTGGTCAATACTGCTTTCGGGTGCCTTATATGACCTCAGCCATTGAGGATGCTCTCTGTCTTGGCAACAAAGAGATATTATTTGGTCCTGGGGATCTTTCGTGGACATTAGGAGCTTCACTGGTTGAAGGGCAACATTTATGGCTAAGCTATAGTGATACTAATATATCTTCCCTGAAAAGTATGGAGGCCAAATTTTCTCCCATTTTTGTTCTCATATTCCTTTTATGTCTGTCACTTATTGCTTACTATACACAAGTCAAGCTGCCTATGCCTAACAAGAAGGCTACTGTTATGGAATCATGTTTGCCATCTTATATTCACCCAAAACATCGGCCAAATTAAGATTGATTTATTCTTTTCTGTTAGAAAAATCGAATCGAAATGCTGAGTACATGTTTGATAAGATTTGTTTGCCCCTTGTTAGATGCTTGTGCTTCAGGAATATCACATAAACTCTTGTATATATCTTTATCTTTATCTCCCTGGTTTTGTGCATAAGCAGTGCTCGGTGGGAACTGCAGACTCTTGCTTCAAATAAAGATGCCTTATAGCGTTAAAAACATGTGGGGCAGGGGCATGGCCGTTGTGAAGTTTTAGCTTCCAAGCAAAATGTTGCGGACAGTTCCGAATGAAAATGCCTGCGAGTCCTCTGCTTACGAATGCAATGAAGAAGATGCAACGCATCATGACTTTGTGAGCACGTGTAAAGCTAAGACGGAAGCCTTATGTACGAAGCCAACGAATAGATACCACGAGCCACTGACCTCTTTACATATTACTGTGTTTTTGGAACCCAATTGTCAAATAAAACTCTTGAGACTGGATAAGAAAAAGGGCCGTCGCTAACCAAAGCAACGAACAATGCACCTTTCCTTTTCAGTGTCCTTATTGAGATTACTGCAAAGACCGATACTAAACCTCAGCAGCTAAGGATTCTTTCAAGACCAAAGAAAGAACCTGCTGGGATGAGATCCGAGTAGGTAACAATTCTTGTCATCTCTGATTCTCTCCTCGTGCTGCGAACAGGCTTTTAAGTAAAAGCATTTTGACGTGTGAACTCTGAACAATGAGAAGAATGAATCAACTTTGAAAAGCTTATAACAGGTTTCTATTTTGATCCAAAAGCAGTCTTTAATCTTTATCAGATTGTCGAAAGTATGAACAATTGTGTTAAATAGCTGTTTCCCTCCATATGTAGTAAATTGGCAGAACATCTTAGTAGTCTAATCTCAATAATGATAACTGCAGCAGGCAATAGTAAACATTATGGACAGGACTATACTTTGTACATACTGATAAAGAGTTCGTAGCATACACAAGATTCTCGATGCTTTATTCTTCAGTACACACGAAATTTACAAGTCAACTATTCTTCCACTCACACTGGATTTACTTCAGTAGGTAGCTATTTTGCTGTCCTCACAACCTTCTAGTCCAGAGGCTTTAACATCTGCCCACACTTCATTGAGACGACCGATGAATTGGAAGGGAGAATCATACTGAGCAACAGAGTAGGCATTGTTGCTATCTACAAATGTTGTGTTGGCCCGTGGTGACCTACTCAAGCTGAAAGCAAGCTCTTTGGCTTCGTTTGCTATGTTCTCATCAGTGGCAAATCCTGAGAACTTTCTCACTGCAACACAGCGACTCTGCCATATATAAGGTTTGAGATGCAGTTCAGAGAGTGGAACAGGTGGGTGGGCTTGGAACTTTGTAGGCAAGTAGAGCCTAACAAAATAGGATGATGAAGAAAAGGGGCCAGCTCCTGGGACTATGCTTGTCACAACAGGAGCTGTCATTGGAATCCTAGAACAGTTAAGGTTGGCACCTTGAATATACTGGAACAACCTGAGAAGGGAATCACAGGATACAGTAACAAAGATGAATTGGATGAAGTACACACCATGTGTACAAACAGAAAAACCACAAGACCAGATGCTGTATACTTCTTTCTGAGTGTTCCATTCATACAAATCCACATGAAGAAAGTAATTCTTATTGTGGAAAGCTAGAATCATGTTATTAGCTTGACAGAGACAAAAACGGTTTATCTTCAAACAGAACAATCAATAAGATTGTAGATTCCTCTGCACAAGCGTGACAATTTATCAATCAAAACCGGGAAACAATTGTATCCCAAGCACAAGAACTTAGGTATTAAGAAGTTAAATCCTAGAAATACCATATAAGGCCTTCAAGATATGAACAACAAAGGAATTATCATGACAATTTGTTCTGTTTAACGAAAAGCAAAGACCTTGAACCCAAAAATCCCGGCTTGACCACCTTTTCCTACACTTACTGAGCAGCCAAACGTAGTTTCCAACCATTAATGATCGCGAAAACAAGTGAATAATTCAAAGACAAGTAACCTAAAAAATTGGGTTATCAAAAGACAATCGTGTAAGACAGAACCAGAAGTGCCGACAACGTCAAAGGTTTACCTCTGGAAGCCAAAGAAAGTGGCCTTCTCGAAAGAAATATATTTGGACTCTGCGGACATCCAGGTGGACTCTGTGTAGAGCCTGATCACGAAATCCGACTCCGTATGCACCACCGCGTACTGGGGCGACTCGGCGGCGTTGCACGGTACCCACAAGCACAACAAACTCAACACTGCTCCTATGCACCAACTCGTCTTCTCCATGCTTCGGCCTCTCTCCAAGGAACGAAACGAGAAACCTTTGTACCGCTTGGACAAGAACCAAATATTAATCATTTATTTCTCATGAGACACACGTATGCACTACAGTGCTTGTCCCCTGTTTTGTTCTTCGAACATGTTGGCATTGGAGTCCAGAGTATTTAATATTAACTTGCTTTGTATTGTGAAAGAAATGTAAAGATGATTACAGGATTCTCAATTTCTTTATCTTTTTCTCGTTAAAAGCACGATGACTCTTTGCCAGTGCCATTATTAGTTCCATTTTAGTTTCAGTAATTGGGTAGTAATTTATTATCATGTAATCAGACGGTTTTCAGGTACAAAAGGAAGTGTTTCTAAAATCTGCTTCAGTTACAAATGAGAAAAATCTTTGCCTTGGTCTTGAAAGAGGAAAAGAGTTTGTTAGTACCCTCTTCTTATTTCATGCTGATAATCTTGGATGGCTACTACGTTCAAATGAACCGCAACTCAAATCTCCAGTAAAACCTGCTCCATATGAACTGCCTCCTGAGAATGATCCACATTGTTTCCTTAATTCCCACACACGAACCTTGATTTTAAGCTTGAAGAAAACAATATGAATGTATCCCCGTATGAGGGGAAAAAAGAAAACAAACTGAAAGCCAAGCATAGGTATAACGCTGTTTCGATGTGTACCTTTGATGGATATAACTTGGATAAATTTCAGGACCGAAATCCACATGGTGATGGAAACCAGACATGATCTCAAATTCTCAATCTCTAAAATTTGCTGGCAGAGTCTGTTCTGTAAAGTATTCAGTTCTGATGGTTTCCACTGAGCAAAATCTCACCTTTGAAAGCCAACGAATAATAGTAATCAGTGACTACACATGCAAGGAAACAGGATAACAACCACTTAGTGATTCATTCCAGGTATGTTTTAAATGAATAACTAATCTAAAGTGTTCTACTTGTCATAATAATCTCAGAAAGCAAATGTAAGAGGTTGAGCAAATGTTGCCAAAATTGGTTTCTCTCAACGGATATTGAATCAAAAAGCATTCGACATTCTTCAAGCAAACAGAACCTCTCTTGAATTGTATTGAGATTTAGGTCTTGAAGCTCAAGAAGGGGTAAAATTAGCTATCCTACTCGAACAAGTATTGACTTAGGCTAATCTATTTGCATTTATATCAAGCAATGGACTTGTATCATCGATGAATTGTGAAAATAAATTGAACCCAAAATTGTTGAAGCAGTCGGCAGTACTGTATAAAAAGATACATCTCTTCAACTAGCTGTATAAGCAACTTGACAAAAGCAATGAAATATAAAGGCAGCAGAACCATACCAGGGAAGCATATGACTTTAACAAGGGCTTGGCCAACTGCCAAATTGGCTGAAATATGAAAGGTGCATCCACAAAGAGAACTTGGTCCAGACGCTTTGGATAGTAGTAGTAAAATACATCAAACTGCCAACAATTCAATTATTAAGTCAACACAATATGTTTTGAGAGGACATTTGCAACAATCATGGCAAAGAGAAAAAAGCAAGCATGATGTTGTCTTTGGTTTTGTTTTCTAGTTTTGCACTGGGAATGAGGAACAGGAGTCTGTGGGGGATATAGTCCCATCAAAGTCAAGATCTTTAGAGCAGTAATGTCACTAGAGACGAGGTAAAAACCACCTCAGAAGTACATGTCTAATACAAATTGGTAAAACATGAGGAACTGACAATGTACAATCTTTTCTTTCAGCAGACATAAAACATTCTATTCTACGACTTGACAAGCTGAGCACTTCCATGCGATAAGTTCAATAAAACTTTTGAGAGTACATACACCATAAAGCAAGTAATAACCAAAGCAAATACGAAAATTTCTCATCTATTCATGCAGATTGAGCATAAGACTTGAAAAGTTACCAAAAACGTCAGGAAGTTAATATCAGCATTAGCTGTCTTAAAGCCCCTTAAATCAACTATGCCAAGTATCTTTTCTTTCTGAGGTGGGAGCTTTGCCATTGCCTTCTCAATTAAGAACACACACAGCTTTTGATCCTCAACAGGATCATGCACCTGCCATGGATATTACAATTGCAATTCAATTCCTGGCTAGAAGAAAAGATTCAGAAACAGAATCAAAAAAATCTAGTTAAAGTCAGTCAGAAAGGAAAACATCTGGTCCCTAATGTTTAACTAAATGTCAACTAAAGATGCACATATCTTCTGATTCTCAACAGGATCATGCACCTGCAATGGATATTACATTTGCAATTCAATCCCGCGCTAGAAGCAAAAATTCAATGGTAGACGTAAATTGATCTAGTTATAGTTAGTTGATAAGGATATTCCTTACATACATTGGGCCCCTAGTGTCTTGTGATTGAGATTATCCAGTTGTTTCAATAAGTTCGTAAAAAGGTACAGACTGCTGTGAAAGAGAAGGTGCAACATTACTCTAGAGTATCCTACAAGAAATTTCATCTGGTCATCAATAATGGCACTAAGAAAGTTATTTCAGATGCTCTAAGGATCAATGTACTATCATACAGTTGTTTTCATGCTTTATTGCAGGGAAAAATAATGAAATTGCGCTATTATGCTACATGTAAATCACATAACATTGATAAAACTAAGATGCTATTTTCACATCCAACACTTGCATCAGGAAAATGCTTAGATGCCACCACTACAAGCACAGGCCTTCCATAGACATCAAAGGAGTCATGCACATAGGCTTTTCCCGTTCCTGCAATACTTTTCACTGAATCTTCAGTCAATTCAGACATCCCAAATTCTTGACGCCATCTCTGATGCACGATGACCAGTAGAAGGAAAATCAAGCCAATTTTAACAAGCTAAACGATATATGCCAATCAATATGTGATTCACTACGGAAAATGAAATATAGAGATGAATGGATACGATGGCTTTGGTCAGTTTTGAAACAGCTTCATCCACAGAAAACGTCCGGTCCCTTAGGAACCAGAGGATCATATCTTCATCATCTCGTCCATTTTTCCCCACTGGAAGACTATTGTAATCTCTTTCAAGTTTATCTTTTACTTCCAAAATTAGCTGTTAATGGTAAAAGACAAACACACAAAACAAGAGAAGCTATTATGATCATCTATAACTTAAAAATTGTAAAGAAAGCACAAAATGAAATGCATTTACATGTTTCTTTTTATTTTTTTGGTTTTTGGATCCTTTAAACCATTATTTTCACTATATTCACAATTTAAAACTGCCCTTTTGAGTTCACCTAATCAACTTCCATTCTCAAAAAAAAAAAAGAAAAAGAAGAAGAATGCACATGAATGTTAAATATCCTAAAAAGCACTCATGACAGAAAAACACCCACTTGAAAGCAAAGTTATAATACGTTCCTTGTGTATTAAATATATTTGCTTCACCTAAATTTTCTCAGCAACCAAACAAAACCCAGAAAACAAAGAACCTAGCATGAAAGTAAAAGAACAGAAGAAGAAGACATGTGGTCGGTAGCTACCTTGTGTGACTCAGTTGGGTCGAAGCTACAATTCTTAACAAGAAATTTGGAATTTCGACATGGGGTTTTACTAAGAGGAGCAAACAATGGACGGCCAAGATTATGACACGAACGAAGCGCCATTGCCCAACAACTTCTTCTTCTTCTTCTTCTTCCAGTTTTCCACTTGGAGCTCCAATTTTAAACGATACCGGGCGTTTCTTTCTTCTAGTTGTGTCTGATCAAACGACAAGCCACCAGCTTTACCGACGAATCGACGACATCATGGCTTGTCCTGTTTTATAAATTTAGTATGATATCTAACAACATTTGGCCATATTAATAACAATATTGGTGTCTCGAAATTTAATTAATTTTCCTGTTTTTATTAGAAATACTAAACCAATTTAAGAAATTATAAGTAATCTATTAATTATTAATTCATTTTTATTTAAAATACATAATTGGAGTTTTTTCTTGATGAAGTAAAGACTTGCCATCACGTGATCTTAGGTCAGTTCTACTATATTTTGAATCAGAATTCAGGACAGCAACCACCAGAATCTGTAGGATGCAGAACCTATCTATCAAGATCTAATTTTGGTTTAGTCCAGGAAAGCAAGTCTCTTGATGGTTGTTACATTTGCCCCTGGCAAGCAATTGCTGAATTGCATCTTTTTGTTAAGGTCTAGTGCATGCCTTTGCCTGATGGTTTGTCATCTTCAATTTTGCCGTTTCCTTCTCTTTTTTTGTTAAAAAATTATCATCCAACTTTAGTCACACCATCAACCATCGCTGACCTAGTCCGATCCATTACTATTGCTGGCTGGGCCTCCCAGAAATAAACAAGTGTGAGCAGTCGTGTTTTCTTCAAGATGTGAGTGGGCGTCTTTGTCATAAATCCATGAAATCTCACGACCCACCTGGTCATGAGGCGTATAGCTTAAGTTGGGCCTTAAAAACTCTAATGGCTGGCTCGTCACGTGTAACTACCACATAGCTCACATTCATATCTCGAAAACATGCTGGAAAAGGACAAAGGAACTGAATCCCATTTCTTTCGATTCTTTTGTCTTCTTAATGACAAATGAGCCACCAAAGTTGTAATATTTTAGAAAAAGAAATCGTCAGAAGAAATATAATACTGTTCTGAAGTTACTGGGTCAAAAAGTTAAAAGTCTTTACAAATCATTCCTGAATTTCGACTGCGCTATGCTTACGCTACTTATCATAATTCTGTCTTCCATGTCTGTGTTACTTCTTCCATTGTCTCCAACTACCCACCTAGCCAATCCTATCTCTTTACAATGATTCTGTTCTTTCACTTTATTGCAAGTGGGTTTGAACAAGAAATTCCATTCTTTCTGTCCAAGTTTTCAGCCTGAGAATCATTGCATAGAAAATGTACGTGCAATTGATAGATCAGTTGCTTCTTTCCACCTTAGAAAAGTAGCTGATGTTGCTGTCATATTGGGCATTTGCATCATAGTCTTATCCACCAAGCATGCTGTTCTTTAGTGCAGTGACAAGGCCAAACTTTGACTTTAACCATGTTGGTTCGTATTGGTGGATATGGCGAAAAGACTGGCAGGATCATAAAGTATAGAAGAATGCAACTTGGTTTATATATTGAAAAGGTTTCAGGAGCCAGTTTCTTTAATGATGATTTCATGTCTGATGTTAGTTCATTAACCTTCCACAATTTAGAAGCTTGCTTGATCATT
>JAOQMS010000007.1:24986517-25001711 GCA_027563885.1 Erythroxylum longipes
CCAGTTTCTTTAATGATGATTTCATGTCTGATGTTAGTTCATTAACCTTCCACAATTTAGAAGCTTGCTTGATCATTTGTCATTTATTCCTATCATGTCCTACGTCTGAATTGATAAATTTGAAACATTACTGACTGAGATTCTGACGAACATCGATGCGATTGAAAAGGCAGTGAAAAACATACTGCACATGGGATTCTCGGTTTATTTAAATTGGCAAGTTTGGTGCATTTTGTGCGATAGCCTATAAGTCAATTACAGAAGCTCCAAGAAAAGGGTTGCCTTTGGATGGAAACCAGCATCTTTAAGAGTCATTCCCATCTGATCAACTCCATAGACTCTTCTAGGAAAGCTTGAGATCAATCTGTAATTGACAATGCCTGGAAGGCCTAGTGAATCTATGTATATGTAAATTGCTCTGATCTTGTCTGAACAAGAAAAACTCTGTTCTTTTCTTTCGCCATTTGGAAACCGTATCATTATCTGCGTATTCATGCAGGATTGAAATTATGATTTGCTATGAAAACAGAAAAGGGAAAGAGGAACATAACAAATTGACAGAAAGATTGCACATGAGTACCTGTGTTATTTGATTATCTTTAGACCGATTACCAAAATCTTTATTCTGAGCTTCTCTAGCGGTGGAAACTTCTTTTCCTTTAGCATACTGTTTTTCCGTTACATTGCTGTGTCTAAGCTTCTCATAACTTGTTTTGCTCGAGGTTTCAACAGGTTTCTGAACCTTTTTCTCTGAAGGCATGTTTTTTTGTCTTTCCTTTTCCTGGCAAGGAAAAATTGGCAGTTCATTGTCACAATTATCCCTGCAAATCTGAGAAAAACATATCACAAGCCATGGAATGTGACGTGCACACACCTTGTCAATCTTTAGCGCTTCGAAATATGCAGCATCTTGTTCTTCTCTAAGCTGGCGAGCTGCTCTTATCTTTTCTTCCTCTTTGGCTTTTGCCTTGATCTTCTCATCATCCTTTGCTCTTGGCTTGCCAAATGCCACGCCCTGCTCTTCCACTGTTCTTTGTAGGATCTCCACCAGTTGTGCTGGTGAGATTGGCCCTTCCGTCTAAGCAAAATTATTTCAACAATGATTAAAATTTTTAACTAGTTTAAACGTACCATTCAAATTTTCATTTTGATTTTTAATTTTTTTGGTTAAATTTACTTTAATATTTTTTATTGTAAAAATGATAGTTCATTAATTAATTGTTTAATTTTATAAATTAATAAGCTTTTATAAACTATAATTAATTGTTATTTAACAATCATTTTTTAATTAAATTTTAAATTTTTCGATAAGTAAGACAATTTCTTTTAATCATATTTTCAATTCTTTAATTTTATTTAACTCTTATAATAATTTAATACTAGTTGAATCTTTTAAACATTAAATTTCTTGTCTTATCGATTTAAATTTCTATGTTATTTTTAAAATATAGATTCCTACAACTTATTATTTCAAATTCCATTATAATCATCACTATAATTTTATCTACCAAAATGAAGAAACTATATGAAACCGTGAACAATATAGCATAGTTTAAGCAGTTAATTCAACTCCAAACTTGAGTACTAGGAAGTTAGCAAACAACATCAAATGCCAGCCAACCTGTTGGAGTACTGCTATGCTATCTCCAGCAGCAGGAGCAACTACAGCACAATATGGAAAAGTTGTGGCTTGCAATGCTGCGACCATTTGCAAACCCTCTCCTCTATCTGCAAGAGCTCCCCAGCTAACAAAATTTGCATCAAGAAACTGTACCACCAGTTCTGAGCATAGTGTCTCCTTGCAAAAAGAGGGAGTGAAGGGGTGACCTGGTGAGTGGAGATACATGAACATGAACTTATGTTCATCCTCTGCTATTTTTAAAGCCTCCATGAACTGGCAAGCATAGAAGAAAGGGTGTGTAGAACCATATTGCTGCTCAAAACTGGCTAGGAAAGACCATTCTTCTGGAGTAGTAAAAGGGTCTTGTGGAGGATGTAGTTGAAAGAGTGATGATAGATTTTGATTTCTTCCACCAAATCCTATGCGTCCTCTACCCATTACTCTAGAAAATCCCCCAAAAATACTTCGAGGAAGGCTCACCATCCGACGAACAATTCCATTGCGATATGCATCTCTGATTGTTCCTGTACTACCTCTCATTCTTGACGACATTTTGTTTATACCGCTGGCCAAAGAGTAAAAACTGACTAAAAAGTAACAACCAACAGCAAACGAAACAATAAAATTTATATGCTTGATGGAGGACTAGAATATAGGTGTGATCGAGTTGAAACCTTGGTTTTAAGTAATAGCATCAGCTGGAAATTATACTGTAAACCAAGTTCTTGAGCCATATTTTTGTAGGCTGTAGCATTTAACTGATGAGTAATCTTACTATTAATTCCTTTCTTCTGTCCACCTAGGGTTAAAGTAGCTCAAAGAACATCTAAAAGGATGTGAAGATGCCTCTTCCTTTTCATCTCTTTAAAGAAGATACTTTGATTGTGATCAAATCTACCGTTAGTTGTGGAAGAGCTGGAGGCATTAAAGAAAAAGGATTCCAGAGACAGATAGGGGCCACTTTAAACAGCATAAATTCTCATTCTTGAAACCATTTTTTTATCATTCCAAAGTTAAAGAACTCTGAATTGGTATCATGAATTTCTTCAGTAGCTGACTTTATTTTCTGCACATTGATAAGGGTTGCTAGAACTGTGAAATGTGCAGGATCGATGCATTAAGAATAAAAACTACTGTGAAAGAGCAGACACAAAACGGTAAAATGACATATCTCATACTCTGATAGGTTAATCTGTCAAAATGATGTATCCATGCGAACAACAGGAATACAGATCCCTATCAATAGCCCACAAAATTCTCAGGGAGGCATCATTGTTAGATTGATCCTAATATCTTCCCAAGTTTTAGCACAGTGAAATACTTTGACTGCCATTGTCGTCCCAAATGACTTTTGCCAACAATGTTTTGAAGCAGATAAGTTTGATAGAAGTATTATTCTCAACCTTTTTATGTCATTAGCTTGGTCAAAAAACAGCGGCAAAAGTTCTAATTCTAGTCTTCTGCGATGCTTGAGTAGAGTAGGACCTAAAGCAGAAAAAATTTGACGTTGTTTAATCTCAATTTCTTAGTTATCCCACTTCAGGGTTTTCAATCCACATCAGCTTTTCGACCTCCACTACCACAGTAATAGACTGCTACTATATTAGCATGCCAAATTTATTTGTGCTGTAACTGATAGGCACACAGCCATGTGACAGCCTCTTGCACCTGAAGCTTCAGAAAGATTTTGCTTTTGTTCAGCTTTTTCTTTACATATCATTGAAAGTCGCAGCCACTGCAATTTACACGTGTTCATAGTCTCGACCAACCATTCTCTTCAAAATTAAGCTTATTCCACTTATTAAACCACTCTTTTTATATAATAATAACAGCACGTGGGTGACCACAAATGATACATCTACATCTACAATTCTACAGCCAGGAAAAAGTAGGCGCTAAGATGGGTTGGGTACTTTGGTTGGGTGATCTCTACACTAGCTAAATTTGCCAAGTGACCGAACTGTCATCTTCTCCAGCCTGTCGCTTCCTCATCCTCCGGGCGTTTTTCCGTTCCCACCATATAATTGGTGGACTGATCAACAGTCAACAGTGACATGCCAATGTTAAGGAATTGTTTTCGTGTTCATTTACTCATTCACTTTTACCAACATGCTGTCAGAAGGTGATGTATGAAGCTCCATTTGTGTATGTGTATAAATTTAAGCAAGTAGAGTCCCTTCCAAAGTTCTGCCTAAGGACTTTGCGATAATGTCTAGAAGGTATCCGAATAAGAATTATAATGAATATAGCTTGAACGAAAGTAGATATAATTTTTATTTTTTGTTATATTAAACGAATGGAATATTATCTTAAAAGAAATATAAAAATATTGTCATCTAATTATAATATATTATCAATCATCTTTTTTCATTATTTTCTTTTAATACTAACTAATCAAGTACATCTTGAATTATAAATTTTTCACTATTAAAAAATAAAAGGCATAAATTTCCTCTGAAATTATTATTATTGTTTTAGATTAATAAAATTTATATTATTAAAAACTCAAAATAATTTTTACTAATTATTTATCAAATTATTTTAATATAAAATTAATTGTGTTAATATATTTTATTTTTGGCATACAAGCAAATATTTGTCCTTTAAAAAAGTATGACAGTGGCAGCCTTATTAGTGAAAAGTTATCGTGGTTCATACCCATATATATATAGTTTGGAATGACATTAAAAGCCCTACTACCATATATATGGAAGCCACAATTCAAAAGAGAAAAGTCTTGGAAAATTCTATGCCATACCCTTTTCTCGATTGTTGGGTTGGAATCTATATACATATGTAACTGTAAGACCACCTTTAGAAAGGATCATGCTTCCACTAAAAAAAAGGAACTAACAATGATAATAATATTGCCAGTTGTTCTTGATGAGCGGTGGTCCAATAACATGTTCTTAGTTCTTGGTACAGTTATCTTTTTTCATATCTTGGATAGCTGCAGAGATGTGGGTTTTTTTTTTTTGTGTGTGTGAAAAGAATGCAGGAAATAAAGATTAGCTTGCTAAAGGGTAGCAGTAGTGCCCAAAAGTGGGAAGCATCATACCCCAAATGCCTAGAAACCATAGCCTGCCCCATACTTTTGGCTCATAATAGCTAAAGCATGATGCAAAAGAAATACAAAAGCTATTAAACATCAGACCACTTTTACTTTTTTTTTTTAATGCAGAGGTATAGTACTAATTATACAGGCAATATGATTTAAATTCATGTACATGCATACCCTTTTTGCAGGTTTCTATCTTGCTTGATCTCACTGATATGGAGTCTGGAGACGTTTAGATTACAGCTAGAGGTAAGAAAGGCACTGTGTCATTTCCAGTGCTTATTCACTAGAATCTCTACCACTGAGGTTATTAAACTCTGTGAATGGGTTGATCTGATGGTAACATGGGGTTTTACTGAACTTTCAAAGAGATGGGAGATTATTTTCTTTAAAAAGATGCACTGTTCGACTGCTAAGAAAAAATCTGAAGTTGTATTGGTATTGGATTTCCACTCCCATAAAATTGACCATGACATCATGTAACGTAGATTGTGATGTCACCGTTTCCAAGACCAACCTTTTGATGATTTGAAGTGGATAGTTCGATCTGTGATTAACTAGAATAAGAGTAATGAATTAGCCGAAGGTGGAGAACTGATAGATTAGAAACTGGTCTAATAATTGCAAGTGAAGCAACGGAGATTCAGATGGTATTTCTAATTCATATGACTGAACTGTTTTGATATGCATATTTATCATCAAACAAATTGACATAAACTATAGTTAGGTTCAGCAGTAGTTGGGGAATATGTGAAACTGGTTTTGTTTAGTGGTCCTCAACCTGCATCAGCTGGTGAACATCTGCGTACTCAACTCTTTAACTACTCTGGGATTCCTATTTGCTTGACTAGAACAAAATGATCCTGTTCTTCACAGTCGATATGCACGTTTTCTGTTATCTGCACAATGGTTTCCATGGACTTCCCAAATTCATGCTTCTTTATATCAAATTACGTGCAGTGATTAACAGTTATATTATGTAAAAAAAAGTGGAAATTTTTTTAAATTTCTGTTAATTTATTATTTTTTTGAAAATTTTAATTAAGTATTTAAATTTTAAAAAGATTAAACAATTTATTTTAAAAATTTTTAAAAGGTTGTGTACTGCTAAACCTCTCTAGTTTCCGCGTCTCAACAAGATTTTTACCGAGTGTTATTATTTTTGTAGAGTTAGGTAACTTTTTATGCAGTCAATATAATAATTATATATTCAAAATATAATCATTTATTTAATAATAAAAAAATTATATATAAAAATAATATCATATATATATTTTAAAATATCAGTCTTTATATAGCATCATCAAAATATTAATAAAGAGGATGTTTTAAATTGAGTTATTTAATATTAAAAGTTTGAACATTTAATTAGAAAATTTAAAATATTAAATAAAGTGAAAAAATTTAAAAGTGTTTCACACTTTATAATTCATCATCCTTATTATAGAATACAAAGAAGTGTTTGAGGAGGCTGAAGTGCTGACACAACCTTTTCAGGCAAACTTGGTCAAAGCACATGGCTTGCTAATTTACTTGGTTGTTCTACCCACAAATCATGATAAAGGGCTCCTGATTATCAATAATTCCAGTATAAGTCAAAAGAAATTACACTCATTTGGAAGCACATCATTGATCATCATGAGTTCTTCAACATCATCATTATATTTTTGGCCCACCAAAGTTAACAAATTGTTCTGCAGATTTTACACTCTTCAGTACTATCCTCACCATCACATTTTCCCTAATCACCTGCACAGTACTTTGCAATTGATCCAAGGTGAACCATACTGGCATTCCAAGAGATATCTTCGCAAAGATTCCATCTTCATGAATATAATTAGATCAACAAACATGATTGAATGAGGTGTTTATTTAAAATCTTATAGTATCCTGAAAGAACTGTTGCAACTATTTTGACTAAATTGGAGACCTATACATTCTTAGCACACCAAAGATCTTTGTTTTTTTTTTAAGGAAGGATAAAAAGAACAACATAACATTGAAGTGAAAGATGATGTGTGATTCCCTTTCTTTTCTTCACCATTAAAACACAGAATAACAGATTCAACTCTCACTCTTTGCATTCCCAGAATTTTAAACCCCCCTCTGTCTACATGATACATACCTCAAAATACATGTATCTGACATGCATTTTTTTATTTATGAGAAGTCATAGAAAATATTTATTTGTTTTGACCACAACCCTTTATGGCTTAAGGCATCGAAAAATCCAACTCTGCTCTATTTTAATATGCTCGTGCTTGAAGTTTCTTGTGTGTCAGACCACTAACCAAGACAACAGAATCTCACTTAACACACCCGCAGAGATAGAGAGAGAGAGAGAGGTCGAGTTTATTTATGTTTTGTAAAATGGAGAGCTAGTGACAAACCAGCTGTAAGTTTTGGTTGAATATGGTGCTTCTGCCTTGTATGGAAAAGAAGGAAGATTCATTTGCTTAGGCAAAACTTGGGAATGAACCATTTTGTGTCCTTCACGCAACAAGACAACCTTAAAGCATACAAACACAAACAGTTTCAGTGAAAACAAACAACACAGAAGCAACGACAAGAAGGGCAACAACTTCATATTCCTCAAAAATGGCAGCTTCTGCATCTCACTACTCTCAACTGATGATACCCTCCTTCGTTACTTACCTTCTTCTGTTTGCTACTTCTCTTTGTCCTGTCCAGTCTGTGCCAGTTGCATCAGATTCCGGTAACCAGATACGGACCAACCAAACTTTCAGGCCAAGCAAAGAGATTCTCAAGTTAAAAAGAATCAATGCTTATCTCGAAAAGGTCAACAAGCCTGCAGTTAAAACAATTCAGGTCTCTTCTGTTCTTTTTCTATATATTTGAAAAAGTGTACTTGAGTTGACTTACCATAGTTGTAATATTGTATTAAGTTTTAGGGTGATCAGGGTTCATGGTTTCTTGTTACAGAGCCCTGATGGAGACGTCATTGATTGTGTATTATCTCATCTTCAACCAGCATTTGACCATCCGATGCTTAAGGGAAAGAAACCAATGGTAATGATTCTGCTTCTTCAGAAACATTTTTCTCCTTTATTTTCATGTGGGATCCTCTAGATATCTGTGGCTGAATCATTGTTGTAATATCACGTTTGTGTTACTACCACAGGATCCACCGGATAGACCAAAAAGCACCGAGACGACGGAGACAGTGACAGACATATTTCAGCTATGGACAGATTCAGGTGAGTCATGTCCAGAAGGAACTGTTCCAATCAGGAGGACCACATCAGAGGATGTTCTAAGAGCAAATTCTGTTAGAAGATATGGCAGAAAATTAAGAAAACCTGTTAGAAGGGATTCAACAGGAAGTGGACATGAGGTTAGTACTTTTTAAAACCAAACTAAGAAGCTGGAAAATTTGTGAACAATAACTTGACAAGAATCACAAGATTGCTGCTCAATCTTTCCTCAAAATTATATTTTAGATGTAACAAAAAGCGAGATCACAGAAACTATAGCAATTAGTAGTGCATCAAATCTTCAATTAATCTCCCCAATCTGCTTTTTCCTAATGACTAGTCTCAATCAAAAAGGGAAAATTTCAATTTTCGGGATAAAATTAAACGGATCATAAGGGGTCAAAAAAGAAAAAAGAGGGAAATAATAGAGAGGAGCAGGCAATTAAAGGACCATTTAATTATCGAAATTTGTAGAATACGATGTACATGTACTGCCTTATCTGTCATGAAGCATTCAATGATCTTGAAAACCGAAGGACAATCGCTGTTATGCTCATTTAAGAACAGTTAAGTTGGTGCTAATAACTTTTGATGTTACAGCATGCAGTTGTGTTTGTTAACGGAGATCAGTATTATGGGGCAAAAGCAAGTATAAATGTGTGGACACCAAGTGTTACTAATGCGTATGAATTTAGCCTGTCACAAATCTGGGTTATTTCTGGTTCTTTCGGAAATGATCTAAACACCATTGAAGCTGGTTGGCAGGCAAGACCTTTACTTGTACTTTTTGTTTCTCCATCAGTAGTATTTAACAGGAAACTTTATAAGTTTTACCATCTATCCATGTATTTTTTCAGGTTAGCCCAGAATTATATGGAGATAACTATCCTAGATTCTTCACTTATTGGACAGTAAGTTGAGTGGTTTTGTTGCTTTGTTTTGTCTTGAAGATTTAAAAGTGCTAAGTGAAGTAATTCACAGACTGATGCATACCAAGCTACTGGATGCTACAACTTGCTGTGTTCTGGTTTTGTCCAAACCAATAATAGGGTCGCCATTGGAGCTGCCATATCTCCAAGGTCCTCCTACAATGGCAGACAATTTGATATAGGCCTCATGATTTGGAAGGTGAGGTAATTTGTCATTACATTACAATCAAAAGTACCTGATACTAAATTGCAATATCTCCTTTATCAGAAGTCGTTTCCTTAATAGTTTGACCCCAACTGGCTTTGGGAATATACACAATAATACAACACCACCTCTTCTTTTCAATCTTTGTATATTTACCTTATTTGCCTGTCCTTTATAAGTTGACTGGCAAGAGACCTTATGACTTCTGTCACTTCCTAATCAGCCAGACAATGAGATGAAGGGTCAATACCCATTTCCCATGTATTAGTACTAACAAGAAGAAAAAGGCATTATGTGTAGGACCCAAAGCATGGAAACTGGTGGCTGGAATTTGGGTCAGGACTATTGGTGGGATACTGGCCAGCATTTCTGTTCAGTCACTTGAGAAGTCATGCAAATATGATACAATTTGGAGGAGAAATTGTGAACTCTAGATCATCAGGATACCACACATCAACACAAATGGGAAGTGGGCATTTTGCAGAAGAAGGGTTTGGAAAAGCATCATATTTCAGGAATCTGCAGACTGTGGACTGGGATAATAATTTGCTACCATTAACAAACCTTCGCCTATTGGCTGATCATCCAAATTGTTATGACATTAGACAGGGGAGAAACAATGTGTGGGGTACTTATTTTTACTATGGAGGTCCTGGAAGGAATGTAAGATGTCCATAAGACTAATTGGAATACAGGATAGAAAAGCAAATTTTTAAATTTTGTGTAGGTTTTTTTTTGCCCAGATAATATTTCAAGCTAGCCCCTAAGATGATTTTGGGTTGTTGTAAAATCATTTATTTTAGTATATATTCCCTGTATTGCTTTTTTCTTTTTCTTGGAGTGTTCTTTATCAGAAATCATTTTTAAGTTGTAAATTAGGTGAAATTAATAACAAATGATTTCTATACCTCTAATTTCTTCAACACTATCATACACTACATCTTAATTTCAATGTTTAATATGTTGAATGCCCTTTTTATGCATATATATTATAATCATTATTTTTTGAATGCACACTCGATAAATAGTTATATGCACACAATAATTTTTAAAAATTACATATTTTGAATAAACTATTTGACAAAATTAAAAATATTTTCTTTTAGCATATATTTCCACCATCCAAGAATAACAATCATAAAAATTAAAAAATAAATCCAAACATCAATATTTGATAGCTAATTAGTTGGAGATTACTGTCAAAGAAGATGCTTAAAAGGGTAGTTCATAGTTAAAGAACAAATGAAAGAGAGAAAAAAGTGTGGTTTTTTTCTGAGAAAGGGCTTCAATGGTTTTAGAAAATGGCGAAGACACCATACCAACTACCTTGCAGCAGACAATGAGCTGCTTAATCTCCACATTGGTCCTTGCAACTTCTATATAAACTATCACTTTGACATTGAAAGAAGGAAACCCCAATGCAACGGACATGAATATTATAAATTGGTCGACACTTTCAAAGTGAGGCACCGCATGTGGAAAGTACCAAGACCATAGCGTTAACAAATTTCTAATTCAAGACTTAGATAATTAAACGAACCAAAAATATCGTATCCTAAATTTTACAACAAATTCTAATACATAATATGCATATCTCAGTGCCCTACAACACATCATCAATAGTTACAGCTTGTTTTCTTCTCCAACCAACATTCTTGTCCTTTGTGAACCTTGTCTTTGAGACTTTGTGCTGAAATTGGATTCGATGGAACTTGGAACTTCACCCTTCAATGACAAGTGTCCGTCTCCCCTTCAAGTCAATGTGACAACTTCTCAATCTCTCTTGGCTGCTGCTTAAGGAATGGGTAGTGCAACAACCACAAGTGAAACGACCCGAGTCCCAAAAGGAATTGTGCTATGATTTATGTTTTCATTAAATCGTATTAGGTTATACAAATTGCTTTCAAGTAACAAATACCGTGTGTAAGCTAAAATAGTAGTACAATCCCAACTTAACTATATTTTTTAATGATTACAAAATTGCAATTACAGCATGCATAACATATGATTATTTGTTTAAGAAACGCACTTCTTTATTGGTTTTGATTAATTAACAATCTTAGGCGATGTTTGGTTGAACATAAAGTTTTTAATAGAATGAAATAGAATGATTTATCATGGAATAAAATGTAAATGAATGTAATATTAGAAAATTGTTATTTGGGAAGGATGAGAGAGTTCATAATATAATATACTGAAATGTTATTTGGAAAGTAAATGAAATGAAATGTAATATATGTATAATAATAATAAATGACTATTCTACTATTGACAGTGTTATCTGTAAAAAATTTATGAATAGAAGGAATATGGAAAAATGCTGCTGTCTCTTTTAACTAGCAAAGTGGACTACTAAATAGCCTTACAGACGTAACTGAATAACAAAAAATCAGCAAATAATGTCAGCCACACCTTCACTTAGAAGATCTATTCAAACAGTAAAGAACTCCTTAAAAACAGAGATTTTATTAATAGCTCATACATAAAAGGACAAAATAAAAACTAACAATTCCTCCCTTAAAATGAATGTATCAATGTTCAGTTTACATCAACTTCTGAACAAACACCCAATAATCTCCGTAGCATCAAGAAAACATCAAGCTTGACTAGTTTAGTCATCATATCAGCTATCTGGTCTTGTGTGTTGCAATGCACCAAGTCCACCATGTCAACCTTTGTGAGATCACAAAAAAAATGAAACCACACATCTATTTTTTTACTGCAATCATGCATTATTAGATTTTTCGATAGCTTGATTGCAGAACTACTATCACAGTGAATAGTAATTATCTTGCTTTGATTTGGATTCAGCTGGCCTAGAACCCTTTTCAACTATAAAACTTGACATGCACATGAAGTTGCAGCAATAAACTCAGCAATCTCTGTAGTAGATAAACTAACTATCGGTTGTTTTTCGATGACCAAGATATCACACCCGATCTGAATAAAAACATATTACCTGAAGTGCTTTTTCTATCCTCCACATCTCCAACATAGTCATTATCAGTGTAAGTGACAAGTTCATTATCTCCTCCCTTGCTATAGAAAATCCCAAACTCAATTATCCCCTTTAAATATCTTAGCACTCTTTTCGCCACCTATAAATGAAGCTTTGTAGGATTTTCCATAAACCTACTAATAAGACTTACTACAAACATAATATCTAGTCGAGTAGCTGTTAAATACATAAGCCTACCTATAATCTATTTTTAGTAAGTCTTATCCACTTTGACTCCTCCACCATCCTTAGTGAGCTTAACACCAGGAACAATCGGATTGTGAACATGATTACTTTTATCCATTCTAAGCCTTTGTAGTACATCAAAAGCATACTTCTTTTGACTGATAAAAATCCCATATGTTCTTTGTGAGACCTCAAGACCAAGAAAAAATCTCATTTTTCCCAGTTTTGTCATGTCAAACTCAAGCTTCATGGACTTTTTGAATTCTTCCAACATTATTTCATCATTTCCTGTAAAAATGAGATCATCAATGTACAAGCTTACAATCAATACCTTGCCTTCTATTCCTTTTTTGATGAACAACAAACCACAAGATTAAGTGGGCTTATTTAAAGTTGGAACCTACTTAGTTAAATCTTAAATAACTCAATTAATATGTCTAAAGCAAAAACTAAGTCAGCTCAAACAAATTATACTGTGTCGGCCAAAGATGCTTAAAATAGTCTAACTATAACAAACAAGTTGTTTCTAGTTGCACAAAATAGTTAGCCTCCTTCAATAAGTCTAACATATTACTTTAAGCCTTAAAGTATGATTATGAACTCAGTTGACCTGTCTCCAAGTGTTTAACTTCTTCCTTTGCATATAGATCCACCACCAAATTGTTGAGAGCCTCTTTAGCACATTTAGCCCTCAACTGTGTCCTTGGTCCTTAAAGATTCTCCAATAGATTTTTTTTGTCTTAATAACACTTTGTTGAGCTTCTTTAAGTGTTTTTGTTTGTTGTCCAAACTCTCCAACATGTCCCATTCCTTATGCCTTGTTTGAAGCCAATTTGGAAGCTTGATCGCCATCATTCCTTATCTCCCCAAAAGGATTTATCCTCAAATCAACTTCTTCATTTGCAAAATAAAAAGAGAAATATCAGCAATATTGAAATTAGTATGAACAACGTATTGACCATGCAAATCAATCTTGTATACGTTTTCATTGATTTTTTCCACCAATTGAAATTGTCTATCACTATGTGGTTAAGACTTGGATTTCCATTTGCTTGGAAACCTTTCCTTTTTAAAGTATACCCAAACCCAATCCCCAAGCTTGAATATCACTTGCTTCCGAACCTTTTTAACTTGCTTCTTATATTGTTGTGTCTTTTTTCTTTATATTTAGCTTTGCCTTTTTATGAAGTTTCTCCACTAGTTCAGCTTTCTTCTTTTCGTCCAAGCTATCTCCATTACCTAATGGCAAAGGAACAAGATCTAAAGGCGACAACGAGTTAAAGCCATGGACAATTTCAAGCAATGAAAAATCAGTAGCATTATTTGTGTTTCTATTATATGCAAACTCAACAAAATACAAAGACTATTCCCACATTTTCAAGCTTTTACCTACAACAACATACAACAAAGATCTTAGAGTTCTATTAACCACTTCAATTTGACCATTTATTTGTGGATAACAAGTTGTAAAAAACATTAACTTAGTTCTTAGCTTCCCCACAAAGTTTTCCAAAAATAGCTCAATAATTAAGTGTCATAATCGAAAACAATGGTTTTAGGAACTCTATGTAACTGAACAATTTCAATAAGGAACAATTCAACAATGTAAGATGTATTATTAGTTTAGCGACATGAAATAAAGTGTTCCATCTTAAAACCTATCAACAACTGCAAATACTAAATCGTAACCCCTCCTAGACCTAGGTCAATCCAAAAAAAAGTTTATGGAGTTATCTACCCACGGTTCACAAGGTATAGGTAACGGTCTGTATAAACATAGGGCTATACTCTCGATTTAGCTTGCCTATACTCCACACATCTCTCGCACACTCTTTCCATATCTCTCCTTATATGTGTTTAGAAGAAATGTTCGTTCAAACATCAAGAGTTTTTCTAACACCAATGTGTCCCATTAAACCTCGCAGTGCGATTCTTTCACCAACAAGTCTTTTAAGGAACTTTTGGGTATACAGAGCCTATTCTCTCTAAATAAATACCCCTTTATGCCTAAAGAACTTACCAAAGGCAAATTTCTCACATACCTTAAAACACATTGCCAAAATCATGATCATCATTTTATAATTACTTAAAGTGCTCAAAACCTAATAATTTAAGGCATGTCTCCCAGACAATACATCTTCCACTACATTTTACTTTCTTTATTTATACTTAACCACATTAGGAAATGTCTCTATAAAATTCAACCACTTGGTATGCCTTTTGCTAAATTTGTGTTGTCCCTCAATGTACTTTAATGACTCATGCACAGTATGGATCACAAACAATGGTTTTAAGAACTCCATGTAACCAAACAATTTAGCAAAGAACAATTCAACAATGTAAGATGCATTATTGATTTTGAGATATGCAATGAAGTGTTCCATCTTAAAAAACCTATAAACAACTACAAATACTGAATCGTGGCCCAACCTAGACCTAGGTAAATCTAGAACAAAGTATATGGAGTTATAAGTAACGGTCTATATAGTATATGGGGTTATACTCTCAATTTAGCTTGCTTATACTCCATACATCTCTCATACACTCTTTCTCTATCTCTCCTTATATATGGCCAAAAGAATGGTTCATTCAAAAAATTAAGAGTTTTTATAACATCAAAGTGTCCCTTTAAACCTCCCTTATACGATTCTTTTACTAACAAGTCTCTTAAGGAACTTTTGGGTGTATAAAACCTATTCTGTCTAAACAAATACCCCTTATATCTAAAGAACCTCCCAAAGGTAGATTTCTCATATGCCATAAAACACATTACCAAAATCATGATCATCATTGCATTACTAACGCATGTTTCCTAGACAATGCATTTGTCGTGACATTTTTCTTTCCTTATTTGTAGTTAACCCCATAAGGAGACATCTCTTGTTGGCCCCTTGAATTTTTTTTTGTTAAATTAAGCATAACAGTTTATAGAATAAATGCATAGGAATGAATTGAGGGCATTTTTGGCATGTAACTTAAGTA
>JAOQMS010000007.1:25001811-25015418 GCA_027563885.1 Erythroxylum longipes
ACTAGAAAAGGGGAGTTTGAGAAGATAATCTGATAGTGGTCAAGGTGTTCTCTTTGGGAGATAACTTACGTATTAAGATATTCTGCATGCGAGTTGGACTCCGAACTCGGGGTTCGACAGATGTGATATCGGAGCAAGTAGGAGTTAGACTCCGGAAACGAGGTCTGACATCTCTATAAATTCTACCCACTTAGCATGCCTTCTACTAAGGTTGTTTTGTCCCTTAATGTACTTCAATGACTCATAGTCATTATGAATTATAAACTCCTTAGGCCACAAATAATGCTACCAATTCTCTAAAGCCCTAACCAATGCATACATTTTCCTATCATAATTTGGGTAGCTTAAAACTACCTCATTAAGTTTCTTACTAGAGTATATAATCAGTTTCTTATGTTGCATCAAGGCATAATACCACTCACATTACACTCTATCTCAAAAGTGTTAGCAAAGTTAGGTAAAGCTAAGATAGGTGTTGTGCTAAGTTTTTTCTTTTAATAAGTTAAATGCTCTCTTTTGCTCATCTCCCCACTTAAATCATACAATCTTTTTTATTTATCTCAGTTAATGTTGCCACAATAGAGCTAAAATCCTTCACAAACCATCTATAGAAACTAGTCAACACATGGAAGCTCCTAATATCAGTAACTGACTTAGGGTGATCCATTCATTAATTGCCCTCATCTTTTCCTCATCAACTTTTATTTTTTTTATACTAACCACATAACCTAAAAATACAACATGACTAGTGCAAAAAAAATATTTTTTTGAGTTCAAAATTTCTCTTGCCTAAGTACATTCAACACTTTATTCAAATGTTCAACATGTTCATCAAGTGATTTATTATAGACAAGAATGTCATCAAAATAGATAACTATAAACTTGCTAAGAAATTCATGCAAAATATGGTTCATAAGTCTCATAAAAGTGTCAGCTGCATTAATTAAATCAACAGGCATTACTAACCATTCATAAAGTCCAATTTCAGACTTAAATGTTGCTTCCCATTAAAGATGTCAATAGCCTGGGCCAGGTCTTTCCCGGCCAAGGGCTGGGCTGACCGGCCCATGGTCCGACGGGCCTAGCCTGCCATTTTTTAATAGAAAAACTTAAAAAATAACGTCGTTTTGGAAATAATGATCAGGTCATGGGATAGGCCAGGCAGACCATGATCGGCCCTTGGCCCCGTTAACTAGGGCCAAAATTAGGTCAGGCCCTTTTTGACATCTCTATTTCCCACTCGTATCTTTCTCTAATTCTAATTTGATAGTAACCATGTTTCAAATCAATTTTGCAAAACAAATATGTACCATACAACGCATGAAGCATATCATCTAACTTAAGGATAGGGTGACGATACTTTATAGTAATTTTGTTGATAGCATGATAATCCACATATATATGACATAAACCACCTTTCTTTGGCATCAATAGGACAGGAACTGAGCATAGGCTAAGGCTCTCATACACATAGCCTTTTTTTAGTAACTCTTCTACTTGCTTTTGAATTTTTTGGTCTCTTTTGGATTAGTTTTATATGTTGGTCAATAATCAATAGAGCTTGGCCCGTAAACTCAATGACAAAATGTAAAACACAAACTAATTATTATGGTGAAATAAAGGTATTATTACAAAGTTTTAAAAATTTTGAAGTCAATTTGACGAAAATGAAAGTTAAGGGGCTTATGTGAGTTGAGGTAAAAGTTAGAGGGTCATTTTGAGTTTCTTTTTCTATAGGAATAATTTTTTAAGTTTAAGTGTAACCTCTTCTACTGAATTAATATCCATGGTAGAATTAATCGATCCCTGCTTGAAGCAATGAATCTTCTTTTATGATTTGAATTATTTTTGAACGTTTTGTAGGATTAATGTGAAAAAGTATATAACCCTCACCGTTAAGATTGGTGAGATTCAGTATTAATATGACAGGGATTAGGACTGTTCTATCAAAAATATGTTAATTTACAAAGTCGAACTAAAAAGTACACAAAGAAAGAAACGAATCACCACACTTAAAAAAACTAGTAATAAGATTTTATGTTTGATCATTGTCTAGAAGCTAGGTAAGGTTGTAATTAATAGAGAATCTCCTTAAAAGAATATCTCTAAAAACAAGACGAAGGAAAGCCTTCCCAAAGGAATTTGATCAAACATAAAATCTCCTTTTTTACATCCATAATATAACCTTATATAGATCTAAAACCTTAGTGACGACAAAACTCTAATACTACTAGGAAATAATAATCTAGATCTAATGTAAATAGGAAATAAATAACTTGAAAGATAACTGAATCCTATATAAACATAAATTTAAAAATTAAAACAAACAAAAACATAGATCTTAAAAGGAAATAACAAAATCTTAAAAACTAAAACACGAACCCAATGCCTGTTTTGGAGATAATCGCTGCCGATTTGCTTTGGAACTTTGAGCGTGCGTCTTCCACGCCAGTTATGAGTTGAAATTTGACCCTCGTTTGCTTTTTCTTCTCTAGTGTCTATTTACTTTTGAGTTCGGCTGATTATGTTCTATAATGGCAATCTCCATCGTTTTTTTGACACTTATAAGACCTTTGGCAAACTTCCCCACCTCTTTTTGTGTCTCTCCCGTGTCAAATTTCATGTAGCTAAAAAAAGATCCTTGTATTTATCCTTATGGTTCAAATAATGTTTTTTAAAATTTTAAGAAAATTTATACATATTAGATCTGAAAATATTTTGACAAAAACATTAAAAGAAGGAATTATGAAGACTATTGAACAAGATGAGGATTTTTTTAAAAAAAATGTTAAATTATAAAGATAATTTAAGAATTAATCAAATTAACGGAGAAGTACTTGTCTTTTACTTGGAGTTTAATTAAATAGATCTCTCCTTTTTAATTATTATTTATTATTTTTTAATAATAAATCGTGAGGATATTAACTATCTAATTAATTATTCTACGGTTTGTTTTTGCTTTGCAAAATCTTGACGGCAAATTCAGCGCTTTAGTCTCCAACGATTATATTAAAATTTGAGTTGAATTTTAACATTTCAGAACATTCACAATGAAATATAACGTTTGCAAAGTCTTCAAAATAAATTTTAATATTTTAAAAGTGTTCAAAAATAACCTTAACTGAAATAAATCAATTGTTGATCTTGTTTTTAATATTTTTAAAGTTGGCGTTTGTTTTCAAACTTGACCAAACAACTAGCTGGTGGGTGGTCGGATGTGGAAGCGACACCGTTAAGAAACTTTACTACTAAGAGTAGGCATAGTTCGGTTTGCTAAATTTTTAGCTGTTTTTTAGACCGAACTGAATAATCGATTTTATGGCACAAAAAAATCGAACTGAACAGAATGTTAGATGAAATCGAATTTTCGGTTTACCTTGCGGTTCGGTTACTTCAATCGATTTGGGCCTTAAATTTGGGCCTTAAAATTTGAGTTAATTTTAGTACATATCCAACATTTTTATTTCATTTTAGGATCTATTTGGTGATTGCCATACTTGCAAAGTTACAAACTTACCTTACGTACTTAAAATTAGAAGTATAAAAAATACAAAATTTTTTGTTTTTACTTGATCAGTTTGATTCAGGTTGGTTTGGTAAAAAAATTTACCTACACCGCACTTGAACCGATATAATCAATTTTTTAATATCTAAAACCAAACCGACCATCCATTACTCTCCACACCAACCGATTTGACTCGAGTTTTTCAATTTTATAGGTCGGTTCGGTTTTTTCGAATTTTTTTGCTCACTCTTATTCACCACCTTGTGTTCAATTTTATCCCTTTGTCCCGCTCCCTGGATAAGGAAAAATGAAAAATGAAAAAAAGTAAAAAAGGAATTCGAAATGGCGGGACAAAATTCAATGAAGTTTGAAACGAACTTCACAAAACTGCGAGGACAAAACAGTGGCAGCGAGAATGGAATCGGTGCGAGAGATCTGCGAGCGGGCGATCCCCGTTGAGCTCCAGAAGATGGACGCCTTCACGGCGTCATTTGCCAAGTCGATGGACTCCATCAAGGCTCGAGCTGAAGAAACCGCCCGGAATCAAGGTCTTTCCCTTTTGGATTAGGGTTCTCTACACTTGATCTACGGCCTATGGATTTTATTAGCCTCATATTGTTTAATGGTTGGTTTTCAGATTTTGAGTTAGTTTTGGCTTTGACCTTTTTGGTTTTTGCAGTGAAGCTTGGGGTCATGAAAACTAGATTGAGGGAAGCCGAGGACGAATTTGTTAAAGTGCTGGCAGGTAATTTGAGAGTGTTTCTTCTGCACTTGCAAAGTTTTATTTTTTCTTCATTTTGTTTGATTTGATCTTGAACTGAGATCATTTGATTTGAACTGCATAAACGGTGTTATAAATAATATAATGTGCGTTTGATGATGTTCAAGTTAGTTTCAATTCTTATGTTTAAAAAAAAATCGATTATCTGAACCATTTTTAACCCATTGTTTTGTGTTTGGCTTTTGAAATATGTTATTGAATAGTGAAGACACGTAATGAGGCACAGCAGATGGCAATAAAGGATTCAATGTCTGCTACAAGAGCTAGAATAGAAGAACTTAAAAGAACGCTGCAGGTTCAGAAGGCTAGGAAAGATGATTACGCAGCAGTCATGTCTCAGCAAACTGTAGGTAATTTTCTTTACAATGCACATTTGATTTCTGTTTTCCTTTTCCACAGCTTGGTAGCGGTAGAGCAGTTGAAATTAGTGTCAGGCTGTGTGCACCTTGGAATTGGATCTAGAGGGTTGGCTTGTGGCCTCAGCAGCTAGTGGGGGTGGATAAGTAGAGTTGAGTTCTGAAGTTTAAAATTATATTTAGACATAGCATCAAAATGGGAACCAATATGAGATTGTACTTCTCCTGTTAGATTTTGATGGCTATTTTTTCGCCATATTGACTGGGTTGGCCTGGCCCAAGTAGTTTTCACTGTGGATCAAGTATATGAATGAGTAAAAATCATGATCTTAGGGATTTCAAGAGCAGATTGGTTCCGGTATTTTCGGTTAGTCCATCCCAGTGTTTCAGTTTGTGCTAAATACCAAAACTAATATGCATGTAAATGCTCCCTTTCTCTCTAACAAACACAAATATACATGGAGCAAGTTTTTTTTCTTTTGAAAGGCACGTGTAACATTCCATCTGTTTTGGGTAAAGAATTTTCCATATGTTTTTAATCCTTTCTTTGTGGCATAGACCAAAATGAGGTGAGTTTTACACGGTGCTTCTTTTAATCTTTGGAAGACCAAATTAAACATTTGTGTCTTTCGATCATTTTGTGCTCTGAGTTCTCTCACCCCATTATTGCATTTTAATATATTGTTAACAGCTTTAAAAACTTATGCAGGAAAAAGTAGCCAAGAAAATGAACAAAAAGAAGGACTTGAAGAGGCAGTATTTTGGTATAATAGGGTTCTTGGTTTCCATATTGAAGGCGGGCATGGTAATTTCTAATGAAATTATTGCTAATATTTCTATTTATGCTAAGTCTATTCTTACATATTCCAATTTATCTTTAGGTGTGAAATTTACATTCCGCAACATCAGTATGAAAAATCCATATGATGAGTATTCTTTCACAATCCGCCATGAAAATGACACTTACACGTGTAAGTAATGTTTTAGTACTTATTTGTTACTATAGCTGGCTTCTCCATTCTTATTATCTTACTTGTCTTTTGTAATTTTCAGTACTGACATGTGATCCACAATTAAATGATACCAAAGATTTGATCCATGAGTTGAATAGAACCAATGGCTTTTTCAAATTTGTCAGAACAATGAGAAAGAAGTTTAAAGAAGCTGCATCAACGGGTAGAGTTTGAAAATTAGTTTCTTTTATGCTGCCTACCTCATGATTATTAATCTTCCGTCAAAACTTTCTTTGCATGCAAGTATTTCTCTTGGTATGACTTGCATGTTACATATTTTCTTGCTATTTCTAGAAGATGACATTAAAAAGTTTAGATGAACTAGCTTTTTTTTTCACGTTTGTGTAAGTGCATTTCAATGTTCATGAAGAAAATTGGTATTGATCTTGGCATGCAGGAGTCTTATCTGAATGTAAAGTCCTTCACCAAGAGTCTTCCACAATATCTTTGTCTGCTCCTGCTTTATCAGTTTCTACAGAGAGAAGTGAATCTCCATTGAAGAATGAGCATCAAAGGGAGGAAATAAAAAAACACTCCAAAAAGAATAACCTTGGAAAAGGAGCTAAACAAGCAATACTGTCCCCTGTTAGGAAGTCACCACGTTTTAAGGTACCATGATGTTTTTGGAAATATGCCTGGTCATTTTTGTTCATTTGTGTAGAAATATTGAAACAAGCCTTTTTCTGAGAATGCTAATTAGTTGGCTATAGTGAGAATAGAGTTCATTTTGATGTTTTCATAAAAAATAAGTTGTATTGTGGCTAGATTCTAAGCACTATGACTATAACATGAGAAAAAAGGGGTTCTTAGTTTTATTCAAGTGACTAATGTGTTTTAGGTACACATGCGTCAGTCCATTTTTCTAATGGCAAGTGACTGAATTTCTTGCTGCCTATTCAGATGATGAAATGAGCCCGTAGATTACGTGCATGAAAACATTTTCGTGAATAGGTCAATAGTTGCTTCTATTATTGCCTTACAATACTTATGTCAAGACGTGCTTACTCTTTCATTAATATGTCGTACTCAAATGGGACATTTCTTAAGGTTATGAACAACATAGAACTTTAAATCTTTCTTTGGCATGTGCACTATAAGAGTTTAAGTATGTAGGTCTTGAGCTAAAGACTATTGACATGTGTGGCAGGCAAAGAAATGAAGATTAGTGCGAAGTTTGGTTTACCATGTGTGCCTTTGTAGCTACCCAAGTAGTCGTTAGCATGTGACTTGGTTACCTTCTTGTTGACAATTATGGGATGAACTTGGTATCCCTGCTATGACAATTATGGGTGAAAGGAGCTTCTCAGACCAACTTATTCAGTTCAGCAGACATGACAACCTCATCATCTGCGTTGTGGTATTGAGAATTTGTAACGAACCAATTGTAATGCGTGAATTGTAAAGGACCGAATGTGATAATCTGAATGATCATCACTAGATGCTAGTTTACAATGTAGATATGGTTATGTGATTTTGTTTTATATTATTTGCAATCACAGCTACGTGGGAATATGGATATGCTTGGCATTTCGCTCTTTCATGGTCAATTTTAGTAGATTCCTATTTTGCACTCTATGCCAAGAATGAAATTTACACTAGCTGTTTTCTACTATTGACTTGGGTCAGTCTTCTTGTGTTTAAACATTGGTTTTAAGAGCTACAAAGTCTTTCAGTTGCTTACTACACTACAAAATTTAGAGCAACTGATGCAACTAGATGCCTGATACCAGGCTGGAGCTGTGATCTGAATTGTTTTGCTCCAATATGCGATAGGTGGGTCCAGATTTCAGGACCCAGTTTTAGCTAGGGCAACTACTACATAAGCGGAAACAATTTTTATGGGCTGCAATCATTAGGCTCTGTTTGAGTGGTTAGTAACAGGAAGTAATATAATGTAATATACTTTTATCATTTAGTCGAGAGTTTTATAATGGAATGGAACGGAATAAGATAAAAAATGAGAGTTTTATGTTACGTTATATTCCATTCTAAATAGTGAAAATAAGAAATATCCGATTTGAGAGATTTATGATGAAATGTAAACTAATAAATATATACTATTTAATATATTCTTAATAGTTTTTCTTAATATTAACTATTTTTAAATCTTAACTCTTTTTTTCTCATATTCATTTATTACGATTGACAAGTTTATCACACACAGATATTTATTACAGTTTATAAGTTTATTATTTTTAGATTTCTCTTGCCGTTCTCTGTGTTCTACTACTTCTTCTTTTCGTATTGTTGTTTATTAACATTTTTATTATTTTAAAATAAAAATATATAAAAATTATTTGTCACGGTTATAACTTGAATTGGACATAATTTTTGTTTTTAAATCATAGCATTAAACTTCTTGCAACAATCATTTTAATATTAGGGATATGATAGTCATTATACATTACATTCTAGTTTATCTATCTTCTAAATAACATTTTATTACATAACATTGTGAACTCTTTTATTCCTCTTAAATAACTTTTCATTATATTACATTTCATTCTATTATAAATTGTTTCGTTTCGTTATAATATATTCTATTCCATTTCATTAATTAATATCTAACTAAATACGCCCTTAGGGAGAAATTGGTTTGCTTCCATTCCTACCCTATCTTACCTTGGGGTAGGGGTAATTCAACTATTCAATTATCCGTTTACTTTCTTATTCAAGTCCTATTCATTTTTTAAAATATTTTCTTTATTTTTAAAAACATTATATAAAATTCTAAAAATGTTTTTGTATTAAGTTATATAAAAGCAATTCACTATTAAAATTAAATTAAAAAATCTCTTTTATGTAATTTTAATTAAAATTTAATTTGTCAAGTTGGAATCAGACTACATGTAACCATTGTTAATCCTCGCTATGATGCTCTTGTTTTCAGTGGTGTGAACATAAGCTAAAAGTAAGAGCACGTTGATATCAATTTGTCATTATTATTACATCATTAAGATGGTAGTGACTTTGTCTTGCTCTTGCTTTCTGTTGTCAGCAACACCAATAGTATTTGGGAAACCATTAGACAAGGGAAAGCTTCTTATTTTGGTGAGATTGAAGCTTGTAAGAGAAAGTGTGAGGCCAGAGTGTGAGAACCGTTCTAATTTACATGTAACTCCTATCCTCCTAGGTTTATAACCTATTCTTATAGATGCCTTACACTCGTCTAAACACAGATAAAAAGGTTTAGAACGTGCATATATGTACATAACCTCCTAGATATGTACTTTAGATTCATAACACAACTCAAGCTGGTGGCGGATGCAACCTTTTGTGAATCAAAGCACGGCTCTGCCTCCAAAGGTTTTGTGCTTCGGTTTCATCATTTGCTAAAGCTGAGCAGTTGCTTTCATTACAGTCTGTTAAGTACTTACCGCTGATGCCTTCACTTTGAGGGCTAAGAGCAACGTAACATGTGGTGGATGCACCCTGCAGGAGCAACCACAACATTTCATGCATTGTAAGAACCAAATTATTAAAGTAAGTCCTGTCTCTTTCTTGCCTACTGTGAATCTCTAGGCCTAAAGAAGTGACAAGGGACGTTTCGGACATACCTGTGATATAGACTTCAATAACCTGGAAGCAATGAAGTAGAGAGAATCTGCAGACAAAAGTTTCTATGTAACCAATTTCTTGGAGATGAATTGCCAACAAACATACTATCAAGGATGATTAAGGAAAATGTTTATGGTTGGCTTCTAATATCTGCAGAAGGAAAGAATTATTTATACCTGTGACAAACCCCTTGTGAGCCCTGATGATTCCTGTCTTTATAATGCCTGGATGCACTGCATTAATTGTCACTCTCGCATTCCTTTCCTGCAATATTTCAGACAAACCAAATGATTGCCATCTTCAGAATCTTTCTGTTTCGTTTGTTGGTGTTACAAATGTTGTCAGAAACAAGATAATATGGTAAAATCAATGAGCCGAGACAATTTCTGATGTACAAAGAAGAGAAACTCAAGTAATGGCATTTTAAGAAGCGGTAGAGAGTTGACCTTTAGTTGCCTAGCTACTTCCTTGGCATGCAATATGTTGGCTACTTTGGATTTAGCATATGCACAAGTTCCATTGTATCTGCACAAGCAAAATTGCAGATTGTTAGTGAGAAAAAAGAATTATATCTTCAACATATTTACGGATTCAATAACAGTTTATGCTAAGCAGTAATCATACTTCTTTGGACATAGCATTTGACTGAAAGAAAATGCACCCCTCTTCACCCAGCTGTGAATTGCAGAAGAAAGATTTATTATTCTTCCCTGAATCCCAGTACTTTCTGCTGTTTCTATCATTTTGTTTATCAGCAAATCTGTCAGCAAATAATGCCCTGCAATACACCAGCTTGTTGATCCCAATCCAGGAATGGGGAGGTAAAGTTTGAGATTTCGAGTAACATACTTACTTCAACAGTTATGCAAATCCAAAGTTTTAAGATTGCAAGTTCGGTCTTTTGTAACAATTGCGGGTGATGCAAGTTCAGTTACATATAATGTGAATTCAATTACACCAAATTATGATAACAATTTAGACTGGAAATTCCTTAATTTCTTCGAAGAAAACTACAGAAATTAGGAACATTATCATTAATCTTTATAGTTGATCCATCTTTCACACAAGCACCTCTAGGTCTTTCTAGTGGTTAGATTAAGTGGTGTAAGAATTGATTATTTTACTTTTCAAGAATAATCAAACTTATCCACTTTCTCTGTCCCCCTTTTTGATTCATCTAAAGACACGTTATCATGATGGAAATTTTCATTTACAAGTATGCACCCATAGAAGGGTGTATATATGCATATTATAGCAGAAAAGTCCAAACAAAATGAACACTGATTCTTTTCTACGTTGTCATTGTCACTAAAATGATGGCTTTTTCCTCCCTTGATTTTTGGGTGTCAATTTGTGCATATTCAAAAGAAAACATGAAAAGAGAACAAATATATTTTCTGTATTTAGAGAACTAATACATACCTAAGTAGTTTGTAGCGAATGTCATCTCAATTTTGTCTTCAGAGAACTCTAAATTCTTAGAGTAAATACCGGCATTGTTTCTGCACAAAAAATATTACTTCAACCTGGTGATGATGAAAATGGAAAAAGAATCCATAAATGTTTGTATAAATCTAATGCTCACATGAGGATGTTAAGGGGTAGTCCGAGAGCAAGAAAGTCGGAACAAAACCTATTGACAGAGGCAAGTGAACTCATATCAATATCCATTGTTATGATCTCGGCATTTGGAGTGTCCTTCTGTATCATCTCCTTTACTTCACTTGCCTTCTTCAAGTTCCTCGCAGGCATCACTATTCTTACACCTCTCTGGGCTAAAATCCTCGCGGTTTCAACTCCAATACCCGACGTAGCACCTTCCAAGGATTATAACAAAACAAATTTATATTATATGGTATGAATATGTAAAATATGTAAATCCAAAAGTGCCCATGTCTTAATCGTAAAGGATTTTCCTTTTTTTTTTGTTTTTTTTCATGCGTAAAATCTCTACGAGAATGTAACGTTCTTCTCCAATACTGAACTGTGAGGACTCGTTATAATTGTAAAAAGCTCGGGTTTCAGATTCTTATTGTTTGGTAAGCTGTGATTTGCTCAGAAGAGACAAGTCTATCATATCTTACCAAAACCAAAAAGCGTCAGGAATTAAATGAGTAGTCTGTGGAATGTGCAGATAGTAAGCAGAAGGGTACAAAGAGTATCTCCTTTAGAGACCATGCTCAACTTGTTGTTTGACCAAACTGATCTTAACATGAACCCTCCATGCTTTTTGAAGAAAAAGCAAGAGAATTCTTATGCAACAAATCCTCCCTTTAAAACTATTACGTCTTAAACAGAATGCAAAAGAAAAAAAGGAAAGCAAAGACCTTTTTGTTTAAACTTCATTTGGAGGCTGAAGAAGATATTATCTACTGTGGAATTATACGAAGATTCCTAAAGAAGAAGGAGAAGAAGAAGAAATACGAAAACTGCCGATATTACGCTTTGCAAGTTACAGGAGAGCTGGTTTCATGGTCATAAAAAGAAAAGAAATGGTGAAAAGATGACATCTTTCCCATAAAGTAGAGTTTTACTATTATATCTGCCATTGTTGGAGATTATGTGCAAGTTGCAACTAACCAGTGATAATGGCAGTGAGATAGGGAGGGAATAAGGAAGCATAGTCTTCAGTAACTTCCTCAGCTGTTGCGTTGGAGCCATAGCCACTTGGGCCTGCAATTCCTGCTAAGTACTTCAGAGTTTCCTTCATAACAATACTCTTTAGAAACTTAGCACAAGAAGAGAACCATCTCACTAAAGATACCACTGACACACATTTATAGATGGAGGGTTTCTTCCAAAAAAAAAAGAAAAAAGAAAAAAGAAAAACTACGATATTAATTATGCATTAAATTTTTATTGATCAAATTGATACATTAATATTAAAGTCTATTATTTAATAATTAATTAAAGTTTTTAGTAAATATTATAATTTAGGTTAATTATGAATATGCAAATTATAAATTTTCATAGTAAATGAAGTACATTATCTTCTTAGAGACAAATGTTAATTCTAGAATCTATAGTGTGTGATAGTGATAGTTATAGACATAAAGTGAATATAATAGTTATCATTAGGAGGTCTAGGAAATTCGTAGTTGTAACAGGATTGCATTAGGCAAGTAATCTTGACTAATGAAACACAAGCCACATTTCAGATTATCAAAACTACATTATATAAAAAAAAATGAAATGATTGGCTAGGACCACCTACTAACCCTGGTCGAGGGACCATCAGATCTTATAATTCCAATAATATCAAGTGAAGCATTGTGATTGTAGGAATGCACTTGTGTGTCTCCTTTTTGCTCACTAATTATTATGACCCCTCTCCACATTGAGTGACTTCAATTCCATTTTCGTGGAAGAATTATACGTGTAATTTATAAATTATATATTACAAATAATCAGAATATTAGGAAAATAAGTGTTGATACCACTAAAAAATTATACGTCAGTTAAATAATATTATAGAAAATTAGTAATTTTAAAATATAAAATAAAAATAAAAGAAATCAAACAACATAGGTTAGAATATATGTAACCCTACTTCATTGTTTATCAAGCCTCTAAATATACATGCCTTTCAGTAAAACTTAACTTGGTATTATTAGCTAGTGTTATTCTCTATTCGTATACCATGTGTGTAAGGACTAAGGAGTTTTCTGAAAGACTCTATGATAAAACTCCATGGATGTGATTGCTGCATTCTGGAGTTGAAAAATCATCATTTCTTGCTTTTAAACTAAGCATTAGAAACTCATTAAATCACACAGAATGAAGGATTCAAAAGGAAGAAGACCACCCAACAAGACTGATCGTGTGTGCATGCAGTAGCCACACGAGTGATCATAATTACACGAAATATGTTGAGAAATTAATCATCCCGATAGGGATGGTGAGACTTGGGAAAGACAAGAATGCTTTTTCCTTTTTTTTTTTCTTCCTTTTTCATCGTGAGATGACCTTGTCATTCACGTCTTCTTCTTTTGTTGGACATGGCCAGAGATTTCGAGAAAAAATGATAGCCATTGTTGGAGGAGGTGACGGGCTAAAAGAAGGTGGTGAGGTTGACTCCTCCAAAATGGAGAACGCACTAGGGTCCTCCTTGGTCCCCTAACTTGCCAACACATATCATCAATTTGCCACACCATAGTGAAGCACTTGTCTTGTTGTTGTTTCACATGTGATACTGCCTCAACCTTTGCTTTCTTTTCTCCATTCAGTCATGTTATCCCCATAATAAGTACCAAAAAAAATGTATATATATATATATATATGATATTTCTGAAGGTAACTTAATGTTTCAATCACATTCAATTTTCCTTTTCCACTTGCTAAGTGTAGTAAACAGAAAGAAGAAGATAAATAATAATAATAATAATAATAATAAT
>JAOQMS010000007.1:25038082-25052989 GCA_027563885.1 Erythroxylum longipes
TATGTGACAACTTTAAATTATAACAACATATAATTAATTAATTATGATATAATAAAGTTATTAAGATGTATGTAATGGTATGATTGATTAGGAAATTTAATTCAATTAATTAGAATTTTGTATGAAAAGTTAATAAGTTAATAGTTATAGTTAAAATTTTCAATTAAATTAATTACAAATTTTTAATTTACTTAAATTATTTATTAATTATTATAAGAGAAAATTGATAAAACCAAATTCATGTTTCACAAAATTTATAAAATTTTCACGTTTTTTTCTTTTTAATATATATATTATGTGACAACTTTAAATTATAACAACTTATAATTAATTAATTATGATATAATAAAGTTATTGAGATGTATGTAATGGTATGGACAATTAGGAAATTTAATTCAATTAATTAGAATTTTGTATGAAAAGTTAATAAGTTAATAGTTATAGTTAAAATTTTCAGTTACATTAATTACAAATTTATAATTTACTTAAATTATTTATCCATTATTATAAGAGAGAATTGATAAAACCAAATTCATGTTTAATAAAATTAAACTTTTTTTCTTTTTAATATATATATATGTAATGGTATGAATAATTAGGAAATTTAATTCAATTAATTAGAATTTTGTATGAAAATTTATTAAGTTAATAGTTATAGTTAAAAATTTCAATTACATTAATTATAAAATTTTAATTTAATTAAATTATTTGTTAATTATTATAAGAGATAATTGATAAAACCAAATTCATGTTTCATAAAATTTATAAAATTTTCACCTTTTTTCTTTTTAATATATGTATTATGTGACAACTTTAAATTATAACAACATACAATTAATTAATTATGATATAATAAAGTTATTGAGATGTATATAATGGTATGAATAATTAGGAAATTTAATTCAATTAATTAGAATTTTGTATGCAAAGTTATTAAGTTAATAGTTATAGTTAAAAATTTCAATTACATTAATTACAAATTTTTAATTTACTTAAATTATTTATCAATTATTATAAGAGAGAATTGATAAAACTAAATTTGTTAATCATAGAAAATTTTGTTGTACAAGAATAATTATCTAAATTATTTTACAAAAAAAGATATAATACAAAATCAGTAGTTGAATAGATCGGAGAGTGGACTGGAGACTGAAAGAGCATCATCTAATTCTAACTGATTAATTGTACTTGTGGGTAAGGTCGTCAACAGTTTGAATCCAATTGTCAATACGTACAAACATTATATTTAGTAATATAATATTATATAAAAACAATATTTAATAATGTAATATTATATAAAAAGAAATTTAAAAATACCTCCATCTTTATATTTTTGATCAAAATAACCTTCCGTTGGTCGATCAATTTCTCTAATCCCCTCTGCATTAATACTTGTGGCTGTAGGAAAATAAAAAACACAAGATTAAGTAAAATAATATAAAGGTAAATAAAATAAATATATTAAAAAGAAAAGAATTGACCATCAATATCTTCATTATTTGAGTACACATAAGAGCTTCCATAGTGCGATGATGAAGTCCACTACGATGAGGAGTAATAACCCGACCAATAGTACTTAATGCAAACTCTGAAGCAACAGTCGATGATGGAATAGTTAACAAGTCTCGTGCAATGGCTTGTATGATCAGATAATTATGCGTAGATGTCTTCCACCATAACAATATATCGAACGACTCACCTTCAGTTTTAGGCTCCTCATAAATATATTTATCAAACTCCATTGTATTATAAGATATTCTAGCTCTTTTCTCTCTCAAAAAATTTGAAAGAGAATCTGTCAATAATCGGTTAGAAGAAAAGGTCGATCTTGAAATTGAAGTATGAGTTGAACTGCCTGCATCCTGATAATGAGTTTGTTGCATTCTTGCTTCATAATCATGAAACAATTGATACCACAATTGTTTTAAGATATGTAGACGCTCTTGAGCTTCACCACCTACAATACATGCTAAATATATTCAATCATATCCATCTTGTATCTCAGGTCTAACACATATAATATTGCAACAATATCTCCAACCTTATACCAATAAGAATTAAACTTCTTCGTCATCTGCTCCGCCATCGTCCGAATCACTTCATCAGAGTCAAACATCCACAATCTTAAAACATGGTTTATGTTGGACATAATTCTAAAGATACAGTGTGAAGTTGGTAATTTTATTCCTAAAAACAATTCAGTCCAACTATTGAATAATTTCAACTTCATACAAAGTTCTTTAGCTAAGTCCCATTGGTCCTCTGATGGTACACAGGTATACTGAGGATCCTTTTCGGCTAATCTAGTAAATAGCTGAGCATATGGGATTGCTGACTCCAACATCTTAAAGATTGAGTTCTATCTGGGAGGACAATCCAAAACTAACTTTTTTGTGCAGGGAATGCATAAAATTTGTGCAACATCTTCAAAAGTTTTAACTCTTTTAGGAGTTTCTCTAGAATATAAAACTGTTGGACCCTAAAATTTTTCTTAGAAATTAGAATTTATTAAATTAGAATCTATTGGAGTTTAGTTATGAAGATATATTATTTACAAGTGTTGGCATGAATTAAATAGAAATGTTATAATTAAGCTAAGGAGTAAGTAGGCATTAAATCAATTATGAAAGGGTAAGAATGGAAAGAAAAAGTTTGTCTTAAATTAATAAGAAAGAAATGAGAAAGATGAAGAGAGTCATGTAGAAGTAAGAAAGAAAAAGAAAGAAATTTGTAGAAGGAACTAGAAGAAGAAAAGAGAGAAAAACGAACCAGAAAAAGAAGAAGAAGGAAAGAAACAAAAAGGAGAAAGAAGAAGAAGGAAATGATTAAGCCGAATTTAGGTAACTTGCATCTTTTCTTCTTGCTTTGGTAGAAGAAGAAACTAGTGAGAATGGGTTTTATGTGTTGAAAATGAAGGGAGAAAGGAGAGAACCAAGAAATCTATTCTTGATTTTCATGGATTTTCAACTAAATCTTAGTTATTTTAGCTTAGATAAACCATAAGCAGATTAAGTCTAAGCTCATTTTTGGATATTAAAGCTTTATGGATTTTCTATATGTATATTAGTTTGAATGAAAGCTTGTTTGTTTGAAGGAAACCAAGAAAATCCAAGGCAAGAGCAAGAGGAAAGGCAAACTTAAATTTGGACTTACTATTAATTAGGTGGGTAATATGTTTATAGTTATTGTGATAATGAGCTGAATTCTTATTTGCTTAAATGCTTAAATTGTTTGACTTTGAATTATTATGATTATTGGAAAATATGCTATGATTTGTTATCTTATTATGTCTTGAAAGATTTTACTGCATTTTGTATAAATGAAAAGAAAAAAAAAGCACAAGAACCATGAAAGTATGAATATGTGATGAAATGAGTAGAGCATCGAAATTTGCTTGTGTAGGCAAGAGAGGTACTATTTTGTTCATCACGTGTATGTTTACTTAAAGCCTTTTCCTAGCTGCCCACTTGTGGCATATGAGCTCCTAAGAATCAGACTCATTTCGTTCATGGTGTAAAATTCGATTTTTCTATTTCATTTTATGGGATTATCTCAAGTCATTATGTTTGTGCATTTCATTGTGATTTGATTGAGCATGACATACATTTAAATGTTATGTTTAGATGGCTGAATATATATGACACGATTTATGTGATAACATGTTTGTCTATGAATTCTTTGAGCTAGAATATATATATATATATACATACACATACATATATACATATATATCTATACTTGATTGTGTGCGGCTCGTCACCTATGGTTATAAGTGTATTAGCCACTGAGCTACATAGCTCAACTCATTATTTTTTCCACTCCTCAGGTGAAGAATAAGCAGATCATTGAATCTTGCAAACTTCGGCAAACTCCAAGAAATCTATCTTTTACAACTAAGTTAGTTCGAATACATTTGGTAGCTTTGCAAGTATATTAAGCATGAGCATTCATGTTGTATTTTTGAATTATGCTATTGTTTTGATCCTTGATATGTAATTAAAGTTATGTACAAACTCAGTTGTGTTTGGGAAATGAAAATAAGAGTTGAAGAATTTCTCTTTTATACATGTTCAAAATTATCTTTTGTGTTGAGTTGTTAATTGTGGTTGACAATAAAATTGTGAGTTATTAGATGGACCTGGATAGTTTAAAATGAATTGTTTTGTTGGGAGTCTATCATGTTATGAGTCATGTATGTACGTTTAGTGATTGTTGTATTTGAATCTTTTAGAAAATGTATAGAAGCTTATATAGGCAGTAGAGAAAAGAGGGGACAAAAATTATGTTCTGACTTATACGAATAAACTATATTAATCAAGGTAGAATTAGACAAAGTTGTCCTCATAAAATTGTAGCTTATTCTTTTAGCTTTCCAACGATATAAAGTTTGTAATTTTTGGACATCAGAATTGACAGATACGATGTTTACAAGTTTGAGTGTTCATCAGGGGTGAACGATCGTGACAGAGCCCTTAAATCTCAGGAGTGCACGATAGTGCATTGGCTCTTCAAAGACGAGAGGACATAATCGTGCTAGGAGTGCACGATCGTGCACTGGCTTTTCAAAGAAGGGAGGACATGATCATACACTAGCACGATCGTGCACTGGCCCTTTTAAATAATAAAAGTGCACAATCGTGTATGACCGAAGCATGACCGTGACTTAAGAAGTCATGACCGTGACTTTTCTCACTCACGGTCGTGACTTCTCTTAGTCACAACCATGACTTTAATTCTTTTTATTACTAATGGTCATGACTCCTCTTAATCACGATCGTGACTTTGATTTATCAGTTGTAAATTTTGCTCACAATGTGATTCCTATATTTATTAAAGTTTATTTTATTTTATTTTATTTTATTTTTTCTCACTTGATCTCACAACCATGACTTCTTTTTAATATTAAAGCCATCCAAACCTTTTGTAAAGTGGCCATGAAATAAGTACCGAGACCTGCGCCCAACAAAAACACTACGCTGAATACACTCTATTGTTTCCTTTATCGTCTCCAACCTAACCTTCACAATCAAGTTATGAATATGCGGAAAAAAATGCATATGAAATAACTTATCTTCAGCCAATAAGCTCCCAACCCGCATCTTACCCTTAAACTTTTCAATCATAGCATCATTTGTGCTACAATTATCGACTGTGATAGAGGAAACTTTGTTGTAGATGTTCAAACTCATCAAACAGTCTTTCAAGACGTCTGCCAATTTTTCACTTGTATGCAGTGTTGGCACATAAATGAACTTATCATGAAAAAGCATAACAACATAAATCATAAATTCATAAAATAATGAAAAAAGTAAATGATAATAATATTAAAGAATATAAATTACCTCAAAAGTCTATTGCATAACTTCCAATCATTATCAATATAATGTACTGTCACCGCCATGTAACCCTTCTGTTGGTTATCTGCTGTCCACATATCCATTGTTACGGTAATTCATCCTTGAATACTCGACAATGTTCTTAATGTTTCTCTCTTCTTCTCCTCATAAATTTTGAAAATATCATTTCTCAATGTATTCCGACTTGGAACCTTGAAGTTCGGTTGGAGTGAATTAAGAAATATCCTGAATCTTTTGCTTTCAACCATAGCCAATGGTTGTTCATCTTCAATAACCATATTAGCCATCAAAATTCTTGATCAATTATTGTCAAAAGTTGTTACGGTTATTTCATTCTTTTCTTTCATAAGGTTAGGGGTAAAAAATGTTTAATCTCCTAAAACTATCTTCCTTCTAGTACATAATTCCGTATGTCTCTTTAAATGAGACATCCCATCTTTTGAACTAGTTGAGTAAAACTTATGACAATAATTGCATTCTGCTTTTTCAATTCCATCGATCGATGTAGTCTTCTTAAAGTGATTCCAAACTTCACTTTTATGTTGACTAACTTGGTTTCTATTTGAACTTCTATCGTCACTTGGTGTTAGAATAGAAGTTTCCACTTCTACCTCTGGTACTGGATTAGAACTCTCAATTGAAGGAATATGTTCATCCATCTTACAAAAAACATAGAGGTTAGAAATAAAATATTAAAGGCCATAATCTTGTAATAATATCTATTTTTATTATATCTTGTGTGGTCCTTTATTCATACAAGTATAGATATCCATCAGTAAGAATCAACAAAAAAGATGTAGAATGTTTATGTTTGTTTTTATGTATTCACTTACTTCTACATGTTTTAGGACATTTATGTTTAAGTGTATTGGTTACCTAATTCTGGACCTAGTAATGAGTTCCTATTTTACCTTTTATAATGTGCTAAGCTTCACTATTAACATATGTTATATATACTTGGCCATACTGAAAATTTGTTTTCTTCTAACTTATTAGGAATATTCCCTATGCACATTTACATGAAAAAAGGAGCAATGATGATAGGTGGCATAGAGCTGAAATTCAAGTGATCATTGAGGGAAATTGGACCACTTACCGTTTATGTATAGACTAATTGGGTGGTACTATCATTTCATTCTTCATGTCAAATTTATGAGATGCATGTGGTAGTTGTCACTTGCAATTGCTACGCTATGAATAAGTCGTTGCTTTCTTTGCTTGACCTAACATTTATTTGTCAATGCAGTCCAAAATATTGCACTACATAGGGCAAATGGCTGTGATTACTACTTACGCACATTTGCTGTTTAGATTTATCTTATACGTATAAAACAAAAGAAATCCATACGTATAAACCACAAATGGTAGGGATGTATGTATTTGCTAGGGATGTACTTACTGATGGATACCCATACGTATAATCAATAGACACACAATCAATGCTTCTTCACATCATTTCAAATCTACTATTAAGATCTTCAAATTCTATTACATACAATATGTCTCAAGTTTTCAAGGAAGGGAGAAAAGATGGGATTCCCTAACAGCTGAAACATGCATATCAATGATAGAAGAACCCTAAAAACCAATAGAGATCATTTAATAAAAGAAAACTTTCAGCCTTTTGTAATTTAAGTTTCTTCAACCTTCAACTCATGTGAAAGATAAGATTACTAGTAAGAAACGCATGTTTTGACAGTGCTGATATGGATTTGCTATCTAATTTAAATATAAATCACTCAATAGGTCATGAGTTGTCATAACATGTGAATGATTTCTTTTTATGACCATACGTCATGCATCTCATTTTAGTTAACAACTTTAGTTGAATTTCAAGTAATGAACACAAATTAACAAAGAAATTTTCATCATTGTGATTACTTTTTAAAAGTATCGAATATTAAGTTGTAATGTTATGCATCAAATGAAAAAACTTAAGCTATTAGATACGACTCAGTTTTACATGACACACTATTACGTACAATATGTCTATTACGTACAATAATATACAACCTAAAAAATTATAAGAAATGAATAGATAAAATTAGGAATACAAATTACTAGAACATTTTTTAGCCCTTCTAATTGAAAATTATTAGATGAAAGATTATTAAGTAATTGACAACCTTAATATATTGCTATTTAATGGGAACGTACCGTTATAGTATGGTCTATTGTCCATAAACGCTAGAATATTAGTTCAATATAATTTTCATTGCCTATATGTTACTTGCTCATTTGGAAAATTTAGCATTATAGTTTGATTTTTACCATACTTATTTCCATGTATTTTTAGGGAAAATCAATATATAGAGAACATGAACATGTACTTGACATGTAATTTTTCTTTAATGCTTTTACTGTAATAACACAAAAACAAAACTCTAATGGAATATTTTCTAACTCTTTTAATTCAAAACCCTCAAATGAAAAGCTCAGTGGTTTGGTTGGTTTAGATTTCATATAACCACAAAAGAATGTTATTGGTTTGTACTAATGTGAAAGACATTTAAAGATTAAAAAAGGCTAAACAGTTAATGTTAGAATATGGAAAAATGAATAACGATTTACAGGAAAAGAGAAAACACTAACATAAGTTTCATCAACAACATTTTAGAGACACGACGTCACCTTCATGGAAAAGCAGAATCATCAAAAACCAAAGTTATATATGAAGAGGAAAGAGAATAACAAATAAAGCACATCCCTGAACTTTACATCTTTATGTTGCTTAATTATATGCATATATAAAAGATACGGAACACATTACAAACACATTAGACATTACAAACACATTACAATCTTAAAAAAGATGGTTTAATTAATACTTGCGACATTTCATCAAACACGTTATTATCATTATCCCATATTCCCGATATTAACATACAAAGTTCTCAAATTAGCCACATCACATGTCAACACAACCAAAAATACCAAAAATGAGGACGAGAGAATGACTAATGAGAGCTTACCTTCGACAGACGTTGCCACTACAAACGAGCAAACTGAAAGCCTGAAACGAAGAAGATGACGGCAGGTAGGAGACAGTGCAAGGGAGGGGTGGTGCGACTTGCGAGGGAGGGAGGGACGGTGCAAAGGATGGAGGCTAATGGAGGGTCGACTTGTGAGAGATGGTGCATTGCGCGGGAGGGATGGATTGGAGTTGGAGACTTGGAGTGAGTCGCCTAACAGGTAGGGGATGATGGTGACTGAGCTTTGTTTATCAGAGGCAAAACGACGTTGTTTTTGCTTAAAGCAAAAATGACATCGATTTGCCTCTTCCTTTAGTAATAAAGGAAAATGAGGTCGTTTTGCTTACAAAGCAAAACAAGGTCGTTTTACAAAATGTGCTGGCCCGGCCTGTAAAAACACAGGTCATTTCTAATTAGCTTATGGGCTGGTTTGATTGGGTCAAATCCGTTGATCACAGGTCGGCCAGTTTTGACAATCCTAACTCTTGCATAGAGTTGAGTATTCACAGAAAGCCAACAATATAGAGTATTGCCAGGATGTGCCACAAGTCTCATTGCAAATTCTCTTTGGAACATCACAACGACACACCTGGATAAGGGTTGGTGATTTAGTAACTTGAATGTCAGCGGAGAAGATATTTGATACAAAATGTTACATATATCAAAATACGGCAAGTCAGTCTTCAGAACATCACCCAGGATAACCTGTAGCGTCATAATTTTTTTTACCACGTCAAGTAATTATCCATAATTCTAACAAATACAAAGAGAGACGAACATGAATATTAAATCTTGCTACAGGCTCCGACCACCAAATTTATAGTCAAAATCACACCCTTTTAATTCTATTGTAGAAATAAAAATGATTAAAACAAGACAAATCATAAGTATCTTTAAGCGCTGAAAGAGTGCGGTTCATTCAAAAAATTCCTACCTCTTTATTTATCTTTGAGATGCTTGGATTTTTTAAAACTCCATAAACATGTAGAAGAGAAATGCTATTTTCACTCAAATCAGGACATAACTTTTACTTATTCAAATAACAATTAAGGTGAAGTAAAGCAGGTCAGGAATAACAAATCTCTTTATGATAAATAGGTTCATTTTGAAAGTTCGTTATTACGGGTAGCTTCTACAAAAGATCGGACTAATGACGTATATAATATTTAAATTCTCGATGTAGATGTTACATAATTGGTTCTCATCCTTTAGAGACTACAAGTGTAATAGGAGCATCTGTTGACAAAAGGATCACTCTAAAAATTCATTTTGAACAATTGAACCTTCTCAACCTATTTCTTTTTTAAAACTTAAAGATTTGTGGCAAAATAATAAATGTCAAAAAGAGCACAAGACTTTGGATATGTAATAGGTCTTGAAGTACTATTTCCGCTACCCTGAAAATCGTGTTGAAGCTCGAGAACCATGCGAGGGTCAAGCTCCACCGCAATAACCATTTTACCAACTTCAAGAAGCTTCTCGGTGAGATCTCCTGCACCAGGACCAAGTTCACGAACAACAACTGTGCTTTTGATGTCTGTCTGGACAATAGTGTCAACAAGTAAATGGTTCTTGAGGATGTGCCGGCCTTTCTATTTATGGAACGATATGCCCCCTTGGCAATGACTCGACAGCTTTGGCTTCTCTTTCTTTATTTTCCCGGCAGCCATGGTTCTCTGTACAAAAACACACTAGCATTAGTCTCTTGTTTTAGGTTTAGAGTCGAGCTTTGACTTTATGAAAATTGAGCCTACACGAGCTTTAATGTGGATGTAATAAAAAGAAACCAAAGTAGTTTCTGATAGCTAGGCCGATATGACCACCCACCAATAAAAAGCCTCGTCAGATAAGCCCTTATTACGGGACTAAAATTGAAGTTATAAAAACAAATTGCTCATTTTAAATTAAAATATAAATAAAATCTTAATGTTTGAATATGATTGAAAATAACATTAATGTTATAGTAATCTTATACATTCAATTCTAAATTGACAAAATCTTGAACTTCCGAATATCAATTTTAGTTTATATAGATATTATAATAATGTGATGGGATTTATCATTCTCATATTTCAACTAGCACTATTAATTCTTATCTAATGTTTTTAAAACTGAACCAGAAGTTAAACTAATAAAATAAGAAATTTAAGATTTAAAATATTCAATTGGTATTACACAGTCATAAAACTTATTAAAGATTAAACAAAATTAAAAAATTTGAAAAATGATTGAAGAGTTTGTTCTTACCTATAAAAAATTCAAAGTTTAATTTAAAAAATAGAATGTTAAATCAAAATTAATCAATTTATTTTAAGTTATAAAAATTGATTGGTTTATGAAAACTAGCTGATTAATTAATAAAATAATCAATTTTTAACAATAAAAATTATTAAACTAAATCAACTTTGAAAGATTAAAACTAAACTGAAAGTTTACTGGTTTAAAGTTTTTACTGTTAAACCAGTTGAATTGGTTTAATTTTTAAAACATTGGTCTTATCATTACTACTTTTCAAAAAAAAATCATATCACCACTCATTAAATATTTAAAAGAGCTAGTTAGGAAACCCTAATTTTGCTATCTTTGCACCATTATTTTTCTTACGACTTATTTCTTTATGCTCTCCCTTAATTAAATGTAATCTTATGTTTGAAAAATCTCTCCTCCCTCTTATTTACCTTTCTTTCTCTTTTTCAAGAGAGTATTATACAACACGCTTCTGAAACTTGGAACTGAAAGTACTCATAGGTTAGTTGAAAGTGTTAGGTCCTATCATTATCTGTTAAAACTTCAAAAACGCAAGTTAGGAATAGTGGTAAGTATCGACCGAAAAATGGTATGGTACTTAGCTATTTCATACGGACTTTAGGTATCAGATGGTATTGGTCAATACCAAATGGTACCAGTCAGTAATAAAATACAAGCCACTCTCTCTCCTCTCCCATTTCGTCTGTTAGTCACCGTTGCTCAAGAGCCATCCTCCAAACCTCTCGCTCGCTCTCCAGTCTCTACATGCAGTTGCCGGCCACCACTCGTCGGCCACACCATCGTCATCTCTTTTAGCTCTAGGACATCCATGTTGTCGCTCTCACTCATTCTCCACACACTCACACGATGCACCATCACCACAGAGACACAGTCATGCCATACTTGCACCGCAAACTTGTAGTGCCCACAATTTACACTTCACAGTCATACGACTCACACAGTTAAGGTTACAAACAATCTATGTTTCCAATATCCAATAGCCTTACAAATTAACCACACGAGTACAGGACCACAGTCACAAGACTAAGGGGACTCGGTCAAGGTTGCAAAAAATTACAAAAAAAATTATAGAATTGTGGATCGAAAGAGCTTCTCAAATATATGGATATTAAATTATGTTGAATTGTGTATTTGTATTGTGCAAAAAGAGCTTCTCAAATATATGGATATTGAATTGTGTTGAATTTTGTATTTGTGACTTTGTGTTGTGTGGCATATGTGTAATTGCGTATGCTAAATTTTTTTATGCTTGGTGAATTATGTTAAATGAAATTGAATCATATAATGTATGTTGAGTTGATTTGAGTAAGAATGTTGAATAAACTTAGGGAATGAAAGAATGCCAAATTAAATTTAGAAATTGAGATTTCAGTAACAATATTGATTAAATTTGGCAAGAAGAAAAAATAAAGATAATAAAGCTTAGTTATTTGATTGTTTTTATTGTTTATTTTGTGTACAAAATGAGTTATCACAAAGTAGTTGTCAAGTTATAACAAAATGGTTTTTTTTAATATATTACAAATTGAATTGTATAATCAAACAAAATGGTTTAGTTTATAGTTGAGGTATATGATTACGTAAATAGGTTGTAGACTTATAATGTGAGTTACGGTTGAATTATGTAACCTCGTAGAATGGTCTATAAACTTATCATTATGAATTTACGATTGAATTATGTAATCATACAAAAAAGGTTATAATTATGCGCGTACGTCTTTATGGTTAAGTTATGTAATTATAAAAAATTGGTTAGATATGATATATGTTCTCTTATGTTAGTGTTGAGTTGAATAATACACATTTTGTTATCATAGTTGATGGTAAAGTTAAGTGGGAAGAACAACTTATTTTGATATGAAGTTATTAATTTAATTTTGATATATGTTTTTATTTATTTTACAGATAAATGGAGGAAAGTTTAAGCACCCCAAATAATTCAGTTGTTCTAGGTTTAGGAAGATTTGATGATCCAGCTTGGGCTATGCTAGATTGGTTCCTAGAATAAAGAGTTATATTATTTATGTGTATTGTAGAAGACATTTGAAAGGTGGGTGAATCAGTAGATTAAAGAATTATTTGGTTGGGATCAAAGGTGGTTTGAAGTCTTATAAGAAAATAGGTTATAATATGAAATAGAAAGTGAAGACTTCGCTTGAAGAGTATTAGCATAAGAAAGATAAAAAACAAAGACTAAACTATGAAAATGATAGTGGAAGTTCATTTTCTGGTGGTTAGGATGATACTGAAGATGTTGAAGGTGGTTTTCCTTCCTAATAAGAAGGAAATGTTACACTTGATGTGAGGAAGACAAGAAGATAGGTGTCTAACTTTTCTGCATCACGAACAACTCATAGAGCTCAACCTTTAATTCGTAGTGGTTTACAATATAAAGAAGCAACTTATAATGTGGACATGACAATGGCTAGAACATGGTATGATTTAGGTATAACAGTTAATGTTGCCTAATCTTGTTATTATCAACCTATGATGGATGATATCGCATCTTATGGTCTAGAATACAAAGCTCCTTCAATTGAAGATTACAGAGGTAAATTTCTAAGTAGCTTTATTTATGAAATAAACATTTATTTGGATAAAAGAAGAATGACTTGGACTACTTTGAGTGTTTAATCATGTGTGATGGTAGGACAAATAGAAAACAAAAGCCTATTATTAATGTTTTGTTTATTCTGTAAGGGGACAATGTTTTTAAAGTCCGTTGATGCATTTCGCCTTTTGCTGCATATTGTATTAACCTAATGTCAAAAACTATATGAGGTGCTAGATATTTTACTATCACTAATGAGATTGTGCAGAAAGTAAAAAAAGTGACTAAGTTCATCTACCATCGAGCATGGGTCCTGAATTTAATAGGAAATGATTTCGCCGATATTAAAATTTTATCTCATCCTACTATGACAAAAATTTTCAACAAATTTCTTATTACTTTAATGTTTTATTCTGATGAAGAAGAAGTTTAGCCAAATATTTACAAGTGATAAGTGAGTTATATCTCAGCATGTTAGGTCTAATGCTAGATTAAAGGTTTCTAGAATTATACTTAATAATCATGAATTTTAGTCTCAATATTAAATTTTCATATGAGTTTGCGAGCCTTTGGTAAGGCACTTCGTTTGGCTGATAGTGATGAAAAGGCAATAGTGAGTTACATTTATGATGTCATGGAGAGGGTGAAGGAAGCAATAAAGGCCAATTTGAAAAACTAGCCTTCTTTTTATACACCTTATCTTGAAGTTATCAATGAGAGATGAGAAAGATAACTTTACTCTTCGTTGTTTATAGTAGACAACTTTACTTTCTGTTGTTCATAGTTAGGGCATTTTTAAATTCTAGTGTCATTTTTAGACTAAGTTTTACAAAGAAAGTTGAAATTAATATGAAAATGTTGTTAACTATTACAACTATTGTTGCCCGTTAGATGATGTAAGATCTCTTAAGCTCATAAATAGAGATTTATAAGGATATTTTTGGTGATTTTGGGATACCCATTGTTATTCTCCAAAGAGAAAAACTTAATGCAGGAATATATTTTTTCACTTCTATTATTTGTTAAAAATCAATCATCACTTTATTTCTATAAGGTTGCTCTGGTTGTCTTACAATTACTTAATAGGATCAATTTGAAAGTGGTGTTCTAGAATTGTAAAGGTTTGTAATTTAAATTTTGAGCCAATGTTTGAGTGCAACAGAGTATGAAAGGAATTGGAGCATATTTGAATCCATCCATTCCAAGAAAAGGAATATATTGGAACACAAAAGATAGAATGAGTTGATCTTTGTCCGATACAATTTAAAACTTTAGGAAAGCTATACTATTATCATTATTAAGTTGAATATTGTTGCTTATAATTTCTTAATAATTTAATTTTATTTGTTTATTAGGACTTTTAATAGAACAAGTAGTTTTGTAGATCCAATTTGCCTTGACTATATCAAATTTTTGGTAGATTGAGTTTTTAAGGGACTAAGTTTGATAGATGAGAGTGACTTGGCAGATAATATTAGATAGGAAAGTATTTACATGTCAATTGGTGCAATGAATTTGAATGATGGTGATGGTGAGGCTCCTCTCAATGATGAGGATTTTAGACCGAATGAGAATTAAAGTCAATATAATTTGAGCAAATATTCAATTGAATGAAATTCTAGGTTTTCTGAAGCACCCCCTTATCGTTGGGTATGCACCGGGACGCCCGCAGGTCATTCCGGTACATATCCTATGATAAGGGTGAGCTACGTACGATCACTACATTCATTCCACATGGCATCATATCAATTTTACCAAT
>JAOQMS010000007.1:25065666-25076922 GCA_027563885.1 Erythroxylum longipes
TATTTAAATTATATCTCTCTCTCTCTCTCTCTCTCTCTCTCTCTCTCTATATATATATATATATATATATATATAATTTCTATTTTCTTCCCTTATGTATTTATCTTAATAGCTTTTGTAATTAAAATCAACTAGTTTACTAATTAGCCGATCGGTTCTTTAAAATTAATCAATTTTTATAAACTAGAATAAATGAATTGCTTTTAACTTAACAATTTCCTTATTCAATTAAATTTTAACTTCTTTGACAAATAAAAATAATCTCATTCTTTAATCATATTTTAAATATTTTAATTTTTAACTCTATACTCTGCCAGTTAAAAATTTAAATCTTAAAAATTTTATTTAATTGATTTAATTTTTAATTCTATTTTTAAAATATTGACTATAATTATACTTTTTAAAATTTAAGAATTAATTTGAAAATTGTTAAACCTAATAATCTTGCAAATCTAGATGATCTCATCTGATCGTATGGACATTAATTCCGGTCCGACTTGTTTTTAGCCCAGGTTGCCATGGGTGGGTCATGGGCTGGGCTAGCGTCGTTTTGTCCAAAATAACGCCGTTTTGTATTTTTTTAATTAAAAAATATAAACCGACCATCGGGCCATGGGCTACAACTAGCCGGGCTCTAGTGGGCCCACCCTAACCTGCGGCCTGGAGTCACTAAGGCCAGGCTGAGTCGAGCTCTAACCAGTCCATTGTCATTCATAATCATGCCTATTAGTTTTGGGCCAAACATGTCAGTGAGCACTGTTATTGGTCCTAAAATCTGAAAAGCAAAAGCATGGTCAATCTTTAGGGCTGAGCCTAAACTCTGACTCCGCCAACCCTTAATCGACACGTCAGCATCTTTACTTCGGACTCCGTGAAGCCATCCGCACCACATTTTGTCCCTCTTTGTATCTGAGTTTCAGAGTGGAGAGGAACAGGGAAAGACTCACTTTTTCTGTCTCCGTATCCGAATTTGATTTGAAGTTCAAATTTTTGTTTGCTTCTAGGGTTACGCTAATGGCTTCCCACAACCATCTCGACGATGTAAGTTGTTCATCCCATCTCATTTTTCACTGAGGTAGAAAGTTTCTGTATTCTCACGATGTTAGGGTTTTTCATTACCAATTTGACTTGTGACAGGACGATGATTTCGGGGGAGATTTTTCTGGCGGTCACAGTTCTAGGCGTCCTGGTTTTTACTTCTATTCACTGTTTTCTCAATAATCAAATGACAAGTCTCTCTCATTTTGTAATTCTGCTTTTTTTTACTATTGATTTTTTCTTCTGTTGCGCTTGGGAATTAGGCGTTAAGAGGTCCTTTGGAGACCTAGAGGATGACGAGGATGACCTTTTTGGCCCTAAAAAGGTGCTTAAACTTTTTATTTTTGTAAAGCTAATGGTTTGTGAAGAAATCAAGGTTTTGGCCTTTTGGTGTTTCGATACTGTTTACTTGTGTACATCCACTGTTTTACCTATTCTCAATGCTGCAACTGAAACTATTTTGGCTTTCTCATTGGGTGGTGCTGCGAAGTTGCTGAAATACGGAAGTCTTATGCAGGATAATGTTTTGTTTGTTTATTGTGCAGGGAAATACAAAGGTTGAAGAAACTGCAATGATTCTGTCTCTTCGTGAGAGGTACTGCTAGAACTATATTTTTTTCCCTTTAAAGTTTCTAAAGGTAAAGGCAGTATGGTTTTTCAGTTGCTTGTTGAGTTGCAAATAATTTGGTGTCTTATACCTTTTTCTTTTGTTTTGGATCTCTTTTGCAGTCTTGATAATTGTAAAAATACTCTTACAACATGCCAAGTATGTGTTCATCTCTCTACTTCTCCATTTTTTCTATGCTTCAAGTATAAGTCATTTCTTTTTTTTGTGAACTTCGTATTTTGAAATGGAGTTGTCACTCATCAGTGATGATAAAACTGTTCTTTTGTTATTATGGCCTCTTGGGTCCTTTGAATTTGTGAGATTGCATGATAGTGCCATACACCTCCATCATTTTTATTAATTTTCCCGAATTTTATTATGTAGATTGCTTTTATCATTTACCTTTTTTTTGCTGTAATGTAATGTATTGCTCATGTACTTACCATCGTTCTACCTGTTAAATGTTTTAAATTTTTATGTATAGTTCGTTTGGGCCACACAAATCTCCCTTTCTTCACAGCCTTTAATATTTGTTTTGATTTCAAAATTGAATTGTATGTTACAGCAGTATATTAGTCATTTTTAAAGGTTTTATGTTAGGTTACCAATGTAAAATGTCACAACTGATTTGGGTTTTCCTTTCAGACAGAGCTTGAAGTTGCAAAATCTGAAATCCAAAAGTGGCAATCTGCATTTGGAAATGAGTCCTTCATCCCAGCTGGCGCATCTCTTGGTTAGCATAATTTACGGTGTTGATTATCATATGTTTGCATGTGATGTTCTTATTCTTAGAAAATCTTAGTTTATGGTCATTGTATAAATTTTATCTCATTTACAGAGCCTAAACATGTGATCAATTATATCCAGACCTTGAGATCCTCTGAGGAATCTATGAAAGAACAGGTCATGTGATTGTTCTTTCTGATTATGGAACCATAGTAAGTTATTGCTTTCTTCTAACAATTAACGATTCTTTTCTTCACTACAGCTGGAAAAAGCCAAGAAAAAAGAAGCTGCTTTTATTGTAACGTTTGCAAAAAGAGAGCAAGAGATAGCAGAATTGAAGGTGAGTCTCTTTCTCTCTCTTTGCATGCAATGTTAGCATGTCAGCTTACATGCCCACAGTACTTATTTTTTTGTGGATCACAGGGAAAGTGCTCATCTTGTGTGGGATGAAATTGAGGGTAGCACCAACATTTTCATTTTTTATGACATCCCATGGGGGGTGAGTGTCAAATTCCGTGTCAAAAAGGAAATGAGAATTGAAAGCCTTTATAAACCTATGGAAAGTATCACTAAATTTATTTTTCTTAAACTTGAATGTTGTTGGGCAAATTTGGGACATGAGAAATGGTATTAAAGCAAACCTTTGTTAGTATGATGATGGGTCAGGTTGATGAGAATGGTGAGTGACACTAGCAGTAGGGCTCTTGGAAAGTTTCTAGTTTGGTTCATTGTTGAAAAAGGAGGAGAGATTCTAAGTCGTGGATTGGGCCTTGATGAGGATATCAAGGATTCAGGGAGATGAGATTGTAACATCACACATTTGATATAGAGTGTCAAATCTCATATCAGGAAAGAGAAGAGGTGTGAATGTGTATGGAAAAGACTACTGATGAATTCTTAGTTAGCTATTTTGGGGCTTGTGATTTGCTTAAGTTTGAATTAAAGTTATTGTTGAGTCAATCTAACATTGGAGCATGTTTGAAGTAATTATATTTTTAGGGATTTGGGGGAATGGGATATGGAGGATGTTTTCCTACAATGTTTGAGGGAAATCAGGATTGTGGTTTTAGGGAGATGTTATCAACTTTAAGCATGATTTGTGGGTGATGAATGTGCACTATTTGTTACGTCACCTTCACCAAAATGTATGTTCTCATTTTTCTTTTCTAGATCTCAACTAAAAGGAGGTTTTTGTTCAATTTATTCATAATCATAGTATTTCTTTAATTCAATTGATGAACTTGCAAACATATGATGCAATTTTACTTTTGAATTTACAGTCTGCAGTACGTGATTTGAAATCACAACTTAAGCCTCCATCAATGCAGGTATAAACAAATGTGAGAATCTTCTTTGTTCAATTGAATTTCATATTACTTTATCGAAGGTTATGTGTATGTTGGAAAAGGTTTTCTTATGGTATGGTTGAAGAAACCAAACAAATATTGTCATATGAATTGTATTCATATGTTGGTGGTTGACAAGCATCTCTTATATGCTGCTATTTACTGTACCTCCCTTTCTTATAATGTATATTGCAATAAATTTGAAAATTTGCTGCCGTGTCCTAGACTTTCATGGAGGGGCCTAGAACTTATGCTAGTAACTGCTTCTTGGAATAATATGGACTTGTTTTAGCTCATAAGTTAATTTTCTTTAATTTATTGATCGTGATGATGTTCAATTGATTTTGTTTAACCTGACAGGCAAGGAGACTGCTGCTGGATCCAGCGATACACGAGGAATTTACACGCTTAAAGGTTTATGCTTAACATATTCCCTTACAATATTATATTCTGTATGTAATATCGGTTTGCAAGACGAAAGGATCATACTTGTCCTGAAATGCTGTTTGTTTCTTTGTATACTTTTGTGCCTTTGTTCTCCAGATATTTGTGGTTATGGAATACAATTGTTGATGACATCAGAACTGTCTTTCTAAATGATCATTTGCTGCTTCGTTTTTGTCATGCCAGAATTTGGTTGAAGAGAAGGACAAGAAGGTGAAAGAACTGCAGGATAATATTGCGGCTGTCAATTTTACTCCACAAAGTAAGATGGGAAAGATGCTGATGGCCAAGTGCAGGACCCTACAGGAGGAAAATGAGGAGATTGGTAATCAAGCTGCTGAAGGAAAGGTGCTACCATTAGGCTTACCTTTTTCTCCTCATTTTTGTCCTATACTAATTTCTAGAAATTGATGCTTAATTTTTCTAGTTATCTTCCTGTTTGTATAGTCTTCTTGACCATATCATTCTAATACCTACTGTTTTTTCTGTTATGGTATATATAAGAGGGTGGAGTACAGTTGGTGGATGATCAACTTTTTGAGCAAGTTCATATGAATATGTCAATTTTGTTTGTAACATTATAGAATTTGAAATCAGATAGAGACCGTTTACCTTATGAATGCATTAGATAACAACCTAAAAAGTTTCTTTTGGTATTGTTTTTTTGGACTTCTATATAGTCATACTTCAAACATAATCACTCTATACCTGCATAACGAATACTTTCGTTTTACTCTTGGACCTATTTCTTGCTTCTTTCTAAACTTATCTCAGTGATTATTTTAATGAGATATTTGTTGGTCTGCAGATGCATGAATTAGCAATGAAACTGGCTTTGCAAAAATCTCAAAATGCCGAATTGAGAAATCAATTTGAAGGTCAGTTATATTATTTCATGCTGATTAAGAGTTTGTAACTTTGGAAGTTTATGCTATTACTACGTACAGTTGCCGTCTTTACCATCTGTTCTTAGATTCATTCCCTTATGCTATAGAGGTTTCATGTGCACTGATAGGTTAAATGGATGGATGTTTCCACTCATTGAGAGTTATTCAATAGTCAAAGGTTCATCTCCCAGCAGTTTTTCCATACTATCTTGATCCTTTTCCACTCGACTAATTTATGTGCTCTCTGCAATTTTTCTGCCCTTATTCTCTAGTTATCACTAACACAATTGCACTATAATAGCATGACTGTCTTCTATGAGGATGCAATCTTTAATGCTTTTGCTCAACGTTATAAGTTGATGCTGAGTTTATGTAATGATTTCTGACTATCTTAATTTAATGCTGTTGCTCAACATTATAAGTTGATGCTAAGTTTACGTAATGATTTTTGTCTTAACTCGTCATTTGCTATGCATTCAGGACTGTACAAACATATGGAGGGCCTGACAAGCGGTGTGGAGAAATCTAATGAAATGGTTAATATAACTTCTTTTCTGTATACTTAGCTTCACTTTTGGCAGTCTTGCAGTTAAAATGAAACTTTTAAACGGTGCAACACTCATCCATTGGATATTTTCCATTCATTGAATCTTTTATGCAGAATAATTTTGACGTATTCCTTAATATACGGACCTAAATGTATATATAAGCTCTTGCATTTTCAGGTGCTTATCATGCAAGGAAAGCTGGCAGAGAAGGATGATGAGCTCAACAGACTAAGGCAGGAGGTGCAACAGAAGAACCCAGTGGAGGAGGGAAAAACTGATTCCACCCCCAGTAAAACAAATAACGATGAAGCTGTGATACTTAAAAAGGAAACAGAGGTCAATTAGGCGTGAACAGTTCTGTAAAACATTGAATTTTGCTGTTTCTATGTTGTTTTGTACATTATGCAGGCCTTAATTGGTCATTCATTTTACACATATCATAAGCCTGTAGAAATGGTCCTGCATAATGTTCCCTAGATTCTATTATCCGTGATAACATTTTGCTATTGAGTGAGGTGAGCCGGCTCATCATCTTCCCAAAGCTGGAAGGATAGACACTTGGAGCCCTTAATCACCGGAATCCATGGAAGAGTCATATCTGAGAGATGCCGGTTTGCCACTGAGCTTTGGCAGCACGATGTTTCCCATGATTTTGTATCATTTAGTTTCTTAAAGTTGTATCATTCTTGACAAATGAGGGTGAAGACCTTGACAAGAGAGAAGATGCTGAATAAACAATAGGTAAGACATTTGTCATGAGAATCTAACCGAATCATCCTCTGTAACAGCATAATTTAACAAGCAGCAAAATAGTTAGGGTAGTTGCTTCTTTGTGCCTTTTGGCCATCCCAGGCCAGCATTGCCAATATTTCCTATTGCTTTTATCGGTTCAATCAAGCCTTTGTTGGTGTTCCCTAAAGCATCACCCTGCAAAACCTCGAATCTTCAACTCCGTGCTTTTACTTAAAAGATTCATAAGTATAGGATCCGGCAACAGCTCGTAATACGTGAATTAAGCTCAAAACAAATTTACCTCTTTCCAACCCATGTTCTCAAGGATTTTACGGGCATAGCTGCCACTGCCAAATGACATATCAAGAGCTTCAGCTGCAGCTTCTTCTGTCGTAGTGTAAGCAGGTGATGTCGATGATGAACTCTTCTGCCCAGGGCCTACACCATATCCACCATGCAATTTTCTTCTCTCTGCAGCTCTATCCCTGTAGTCATGACCTGTCATCTGACAGCACAAACCAACGAACAATAAAATCAAACCACGGAAATTGAGAAGTATAAATAAATTAAATCACCAGATTTTCGGAGTTGAAGTTCAGGTAATCTTCCACATGGCTACACTATTAATGCTAACTTGCACTCTTGTGAATGCTGAGTTAACAGCAAGTTAGGGTACTTTCAAAGGAAAAAGTATCGAACGGATATGGACATCAAAGAGCTCATAAATTAGGCAAGGTTATGAATTACAACGAAAAGGAATCTGTCCCATCTAAGGCTGAGGTTATAGTATTCAATAGATTACTACAAAATGAGCTCATAAGAGCAATAAGACTTCTTCCATGATCTCATTATGAATTCAAAGTTAAATGCTAAGCATCCATGGTGGGCTTGGGTTATCATCAATTAGTTTTCGCAAATAATTCAAAGCTCCTAAATTTGGCTTTTAAAAGACTGTCCAGGAAAATAGAAAAGATGCTCTAGGTAATTTTTGTCATGCACAAATTAGTGTTCATGACATCATTACAAATAGGAAGATGAACTTCCATTGTTCTCATATTGTCCTCTATAGTATAGAAAAAACCTCTTCACCAAAATCAGCATACCAAAGTGGTTTGGTTTGAGAGTGTGGGAAAATCAAAGAATATACATCACACATCACCTCGTTAGATGTGGAAAGCTGATTGCTCAACCTGGGATCTTGAACAGTTGATCTGGGTTCACTTGCTCCATTTGGTTTCACATGGGGAACACCTTGCATACCAATAGATATAATGGGAAAACCCCAATCTTTTGCTGGGTTAGAAGAGTCGTATGTTGACAAAGAGGCCAAGTATCTCGCATTAGGATTATGCAACTTGTACACTTGCCCTGAGACAAAAGAAAATTAAAATTCTCTAACATAATTGTACGTTAAGAATTTGAAAATGCACCTAGAATCAAGTTGGTGAATAATGTCCAAGGATATTGTGTATACAAAACAAGAAAAAATTGAACCTGTTTTAACTCGAACCAGGTCAAGATGTACTTCACATATTGGAGCAGTTCTAAAGAGACCACCACCAGAAGCCACTGAAGGATGTAGCCTAGCAGACCGTTTAACCAGCCGGCCCACCAGTTTACTCATCTTATCTTTTCCACCCTTTATGTTCTCACTGACCAATTCCCAGTCCCATAGATCCACCGCAGGAAAATTTTGTAGGCTTGTTTCTGCAGATTGAATTACTTGACCATACTGAGCTCGCCAATTTTCTTCTTCCTTTGAAAGTTCTGGAGCAGATAGCTTATGATACTTAGATGGATAATAATCAATTTCAATATTTTCAAACTGAATTGAGAAGATTCATGCAACAGAGTCCTTAAAGTGAATCTTCTGAAAGGCAATTAAGTTGTTCATATTTAAGCAGGGTAGGATTGCTCATGAAATCTAATAATTAAAGGCCAAGTTAAAGGAACAAGTATAAAGAAAAAATAAAACACAGAAAAATATAAATTCTGTGGCAAACAAATTTCAAACTGGCAAGCAATCGACTAGACCTTCATCCGCATAACATCCACCCGTATCAGTTAATACAGCATGGACTTCTCTCATTCTATCATTTTCATGTCTTTCCACCACAGTATAATCATCATTTGCTGCATCTTCAAATAAAAGCTATCAACACCCAAAATAAGCAAATTCAACCTGAACCTACAGAAGTAGGTCAAAGTAATTCATGACAAACCATCAGCTCCAAGCTCATAGCTATTAGCTCCATCCACTTCCAAAGGGGCAGTTAAACCATCGGGAACACTGGCTGCTTGTTTAGAACGAGACAGAAAAATGTTGATGAGTGTTTCTTCTAACCTGAGTCAATATATGTGGTTATCAAAAAACGCCATATGTTATATAATTGAAAAGTAAGAAGTTGTATACCAGTCAGAAGGTGGAGGAGGATTTTCAACTGGCTGATTGCCACTGCTGCATTCCACGTTTCCTGTCAATGCTACATTAAAAGTATTTACCATGAATAGCTTTGAAAAGTAAGAAAGATTTTCATTGGGAAAAAATTGAAACTAGGATCATTCTCAGATTCTACAAGATATTCCCTGATACTACAGGAACATAATATTGTAAGAGCAGTAAAGTGATCTTTAATGTGTTTTCGTTTTTTTCCCTTCTTTTTTTCTTCATAAGTGCGGGGTGAAGGAGGAATGCCATAGCGGATATCTTCATGTTAAAGTAAAGTCCATAACTTCTTATAAATCACCATTCACTACTGGCATTAAACCTGAAGGTTAACTTTATGGATTGAGCTGGTCTGGATATATACATGCATCGTCTTTCACGAACTATCATTAGTCGTATAATGTTTTAGTTTAAACCTATGTATTTGGCGATGAAGACATATAATCTTGTCTTCCCCAAATGATATAATGACAAACCTTGAGCTCTTCCACTAGCAGTGACTTCAACGTCAGATTCATCTGCCTGCAATGGAGAGAAATTCTCCTTGCTACTGCAATCTAAATGATTGAGGTGCTCATCTTGAACAGTATTATCAGAAATATCTTCGTATACGTGTACCTGTCAAAGAAAAGTCTTGCCCTAAGTTTTATAGCAACAGAATATAAAAAGAACAACCTACTCAAGTTGAATATTACCCTGTCAGATTCCAAAAGCACATAGCTCCCATTCTCAAACTTGTAATAGCATCCATCTCTAGAACTATAGTACCAACCAGCGATGGGATCATGGTAAAATCCACTACTGCAACAAATTTGAACGCAAAATTCGTCATTCCAACAGAATTAACAGAACACTCAAAGGCCCAAGAACAAAATAAATAATAAAAATTCGAACTTTCGTTTCCCGTTGATGCGATGCGAAAGAAGGCACGGTAAATTACCAGAAAAAGACAAAAAGGAAGAATAGCCATCATAAAATTCAGATACAGATATGATTATCGAAGAAGGTTTAGAGGGAGGGTTCATCACAAAACAGACCTGGAATGAAAGTAGAGCTGCGTGGATTCGTCCCAAACAAAATAGCAACCATCTCCTTCTATCTCACTAAACTGCTCTTCTTCTGTGCCTCTCGCCATTTTATTCTCGTTTCTCCTGCTTCTTCCTCTCCTCTCCCTTTCTAGTGATCGGTAGAAAACCACAGTCGAATGAGAGCCCAACAAAGCCCAACGTTTTTTAACGAAGGGGTGGCAACAGGCTCAGGGCCTATCTGCCTAGGCCGGAGGCTCGATTGATATAAGCAAAAAGTAACAGAATCCAGCTAACTCCGGCCGACTCAAGCTCGAGCTGCTTAATCTTAAAGCCCAAAATAACAAAGTTTTGCATTTTTAATTTAAAAAAATTTCAGGTAAAATCAAACTCAGTTCAAGCTATACCTTAGTTCTCGTCAGGCTCAGGTTTGATTGAGCCTCGGGCCGGCCCAGAATCTATCCGGACCTGTTGCCAAATATCTATCAAGTAATTAATTAGTAATTATGTTATTGTACTGGTTTTATTCTATTAATAGCAAGAAATGAATTGTGAGATCCCACCTCAAAATTTCATACCCATAAAAACGTTAGTTGGCCCATTTTTGTAAAGTGGGTTTAATTAATCTAAAGTATTATAAATAATATTAAAAGAAAAAAGATTCTTACTAATATAATATTAGATTTAGATACACAAACAAAATTATGTTAATAATTTTTGAAAAAAATTTAATATGATTCTATATTGAGAAAAAGGAAAATTTTAGTCTCGTATTTATCAAAATGTTATTAATTAATTTTCTTCTAACATATGATAAATTAAATTTAAATTATTTTTGTTAATTAATTTCTTAATTAGCTATTCCTTGAACTATAACTTTTTATATTCAAACTTTAATTATTGTTAAATTAATGTAAACTTAAAACCTTATATGAATAGAGAAAAAAAAAGTAAAGTGAGTGAATTGGGATAAAGTCATTATCTTATAATCTATAAAATTATTGCTTTTTAAAAAATATTTATAATAATAATATATATAAAGTTCCACCTAAATCCGGCTGTAGAAACGAACAAGAAGGACACCCGTCTAGGGCTCACCCTCATAAAAAGTAAAATAAAACTTACTCTGGACTCTCATGAAGAGTAGAAAGAGGGCAAAAATAGGATCTACTTTTGATTCTCTTAAAGAGCAAACTAAGGCTCATTTTACTCTTAACTCTCATAAAGAGCGAAATGAGATAAATTATCTTTAACTTTCTTTTTTTTTCTTTACATATTTGAGTTGTTCTCTAAATCTTACTGATAGAAATTAATACAACTTTTTAGATTCTTCAATTGTGTTATAAGGTAGTGTAACATCCCGTTTCCAGATAACGGGTTGAATTATAAAAACGGGTACATGAGAGATTAATCAGAGAAATTAGGAAAACACATCTCAAGCTCATGCATTTGTGAAA
>JAOQMS010000007.1:25077022-25135225 GCA_027563885.1 Erythroxylum longipes
TATCAAATGCTTATAAAATAAAGTGAACTGTTTTGGTTAACGATTTTCTGTAATTTATGTTTACGGCCCAAAAAAAAGGGGGGGGGTATACCGAGTTTTAATTGTTAAGTGATGTGGCACACCATTCTCGCGAGGCACGGACTCGAGTATCACCATCGATATCGGGTTCGGATCCAGCGGGAGTGGGGTGTTACAGGTAGCCTCTTTAATAATAAAAATAAGTTTATAAAATTTATGTTGTAAATTTGTCTAGGATCTTTTTTTACTTTATCTAGATTAACAGCCTCGTCCTTTTGGACATATTAAACTGGGTAAACCTCTTTCGGTTTCATTGTCCGCAAGTCAGTAATCGTGTAAGTTCAGTTCTCAAGCATTTAACTTACACAGACATCAGGATTAAGTATTGTAGCTATCAAGTTGTGTCATGGTGGAAGCTCGCAAGCTTCTAGGTTAAGTGGACCATTGGACACAAGAAAGGGAGGGCAAGAGACGAGATGTGTTGGAGGAAGCTCGCAAGAACATTCGATAAGTAAACATTTCATTAACCCAAACACGTATGGTTCCACTTGTAAGAACAGCCAAAACCCCACTACCCAAGCACACACCGAAACCGATAAGCACACGCCTTTGTATGGTATGTTGGAGATATTAGCAAAATGGATTTGGGGAAAACAAACAAAAGGAATGAGCCCATGAGAAACAAAAGCCCTAATGGCTAACATTCTATAAGCAACAATTTGGTATGACAGAATTGTAACCAAAAGAATAAACTAGTAATTGGTGAGTTGTACATAAGAACAAAATACAATTTGTAGAATTCTATTAAGAGGTATCTATATATATATACCTCATGTACTATATTCATCATGAAAAATAAATAACAAAACCCCATTTACATGGTATCAAAGCTGTATGACTAACGTCACCATGGCTGCTGCTGAATCTACCTCTACCACTTAACCACCTTCTTCTTCTACTGATCTTTCACCTGCAGAGATAATGAATTTCTCTACGTTAGCTAAAACACTTAATTTCACTCTCCCAATTAAGCTAGATAATAACAATTATATTAACTGGAAGGTACAAGTTACAGCTGCTATTAGAGCTTTAGAACTCGAGGATACATCTCACCTTCCTTCTCCCCTTCTGCACCTTTTCTCCTTGCCATAAATACTGCTACTGTTACTCCTACCTATCGATCCTGGAGCAGATCTGATCAACTCCTCCTATGTTGGCTTCTCTCAACAATTGGTAAAGATGTCTTTGGCCTTCTTCATCAGTCTAAAACCTCGCTTGAAGTATGGTTGCTCTTAGAGAAACTATATGCGTAGATCTCCATGGTGAGCGTCCTGCAGCTCAAACAATAATTATCCAAAATTAAAAAGGGATCTAGCAGCATTTCAAAATATATTCAAAAGATTAAGTTAATTAGTAATGCTCTTTTAGTTGCAGGGCATCCAGTTTCTGAAAATGAATTGATTTTAAGTGCCTTAAGTGGCTTGGGATAGGATTATCATCCTGTTGTCATTTTATTAACACATACTCACTGTGTTTCTACACTCCAAAATGCTCAATCTTCATTGATGATGCATGAATCTCGCTTGGAACAATTCCATTCTGAATCTCAGATCACTGTCCCTGCTCCTGTTGCTAATTATGCACAATTTTTTGTTTCTACTAGACCTCCTATCAATAGGGATAGATCCTCCTATCGTGGTGGTTGTAGTGGCAGAGGATGTGGTGGTCATGGCCGTATCTTCTATCAAATCTGTCACAAGCCCAATCACATTGCATTACAGTGTAATAAGTGCTTTGATCACAATTGGCAGGGCACTTCTCCGCCTCCTTAGAGGCCACAGCAGCATTATTCTTCTTACATGCCTTCACATACTCATTAGTACAGTGCACAATCTCCTCCTCCACAAGTTTACATGACTCATCATCCTCAACACTCTTATTCTTCATCTGCAGCTTCATCTGACTCCAGTTGGTTTGTGGACAGTGGTGCCACAAATCACATCACTCCAGATGTTCAAAATATTACAACTGGCTTAGACTACACAGGAAAGGAACAATTAGCTGTTGGAAATGGTAAAACACTACCCATAGCTCATATTGGATCCTCTATGCTTCGTTTTCAAAACCATACACCTTTATCTCTCAAAAATATTTTACATGTTCCATCTATTACTAAAAATTTACTTAGCATTTCTCAATTAACCTGTGACAATAATGTTGTTGAATTTTCTAATAAGGGTTGTGTATTTAAGGATAAGATTTCAGGGATTGTGCTAATGAGGGGAGTCATGGAGGATGGCCTCTATAGCCTTAAATCCACCACACCACACTCTTTATCAACTACACATACAGCTAAACACTTTTCCTATACTGTTGTCACCACTACAGACTAGCATGCTCGTCTTGGGCATCCATCCTCTCATGTTTTATCTTTATTCACTAAAATAATGAACATCAAACTTGATTTTGTTAAGTTCTGTGATTCATATCAACTTGGCAAACATCATCAATTACCGTTTCAATCTCATTTTATTTCTGCACAATAGCCACTAGAACTTATTTACTCTGACATTTAGGGTCCCTCTCCCTATTTGTCTATAACAGGGCATTGCTATTATATCATATTCATTGATGCATTTTCACGGTTCACTTGGTTTTACCCATTAAAACAAAAATCAAAAGCATTATCTACATTTATAGCCCTTAAAACACAAACAGAGAAATAATTACAGTATCCTATCAAAGCCATTTAGATCGATAATGGTGGAGAGTACAAGGCATTTTTGCCTTTTCTTACTCAACAAGGCATTATAGCACGTTTTTCATGTTCTTATACTTACCAATAGAATGGTGTTCCCGAAAGGAAGCACCGTCACATTACAGAAATGAGCTTAACTCTACTTACCCATGTCAATATGCCTTTATCATTTTGGCTAGAGGCATTTTCTACTGCTACTTACCTCATCAACAATCTGCCCAATCCCATACTCAACAACATATCACCATTTACCAAATTATACAACATCCCATCCACCTATACTCATCTAAAACCCTTTGGATGTAGTTGTTTTCTATACTTAAGATACTACAATTCCCATAAATTTAATTTTCATACTGCCAAGCGTACCTTCATAGGGTATAGTAATTTACATAAACTTATAACTATATGAATGCCAATGGTTATGTTTACATATCACGCGATGTGACTTTCAATGAAACAGAGTTTCCCTACTCTGCCATATTCCCAATTAAACCCAACATAGTGCCCAAAACCCCATCTAGTTTGCCATTTTCTACACTTACCCATATTTTCCCCACAGTGCAGGTACAACCTCCTACTCCTACGCATCAGCATCAGTTCCTACATTCTGGTTCAGACACTCATTCTCATCAAGTAAATTCAGCTTCTCCTATTGTCTCTTCCTCACCCTTATTACACTCACACTCTGACAAACCACACTCACCAACAACCATCCCATGCAAACCCCCTCCAAAAGCAGTATTCACAAACCAAAAACATACACAACAAGTCTCATTACTCCATCCACCACAGAACCAAACACTGTCAAGGAAGCATTAAAGGATCCCATATGGCGAAAAGCCATGGAAGATGAAATACAAGCATTACACAGAAATCAAACCTAGACCTTTATTCCACAAAAATCTCACATGAACGTTTTAGGCACTAAATGGGTTTTTAGAGTTAAATATAACTTTAACGGTTCTATTGCTAAACACAAAGTACGGTTAGTGGCTAAGGGCTTCAATCAAAATCCAGGAGTGGATTTCATGAGACATAAAACCCTGTTGTAAAAGCCTCCACTATCAAAGTCATTCTCTCTATTGCTGTTTCATTCGGTTGGGACATCTAACAAGTTGATGTCAATAATGTATTCTTGAATGGGGCACTTCCAGAGAAGGTTTTCATCACACAACCACAAGGATTTGAAAGCCTATAGAATCCTATGTTTGTAAGCTTTCTAAAGCTCTTTATAGGCTGAAACAGGCTCCTCGAGCCTAGTTTCACACTTTAAAGCTAGCAGTTAATAGCTGGGGCTTCAAGACATCAAAATGTGACACATCCATGTTCTATCTTCATCAAAAACATATCACCATTTTATTACTTGTCTATGTGGATTATATACTTGTCACAGGAAATGATAATCAAGCTATACATTTTGTCATACAAAAACTTAACACCCAATTTTCACTCAAATCCTTAGGTTCATTACACTATTTCCCAGGCTTTGAAGTGTGCAAAAAAAAAACAAAGGCTTATACTTATCTCAAAAGAAATATGCTAAGGATCTACTTACCAAGGCCAACATGAGTGCCTCCAAGTCCTATTCCACACCTAACTCTACTGCCAACAATCTTTCTCAGTTTGACGGTGATCCACTCGATAATCCCTCTCTATATCGTATCTTACTTGGTGGCCTTCAGTATCTTTGTTATACGAGACCTAACAGATGCTATGCTGTCAATAAATTAAGTCAGTTTCAGGTTACACCTCTCACAACTCACTAGACTGCTTTAAAAAGAACTCTTTGATACTTACGAGGTAGTACTGATAAAGGTTTGCTGTTTCGACCTTCGTCTATGTCTCTTCAAGTCAACGCCTATAGTGACTCTGATTGGGCGAGCTCCGTCGATGATCAGAAGTCCACATCCAGCGGATGTGTCCTCCTAGGGGGCAATTTGGTGTATTGGAGCTCCAAAAAGCAGCAAGTTGTGGTAAGATCGAGCACAGTACTCATCTGGTTAACTTCCTTCCTTCGCGAAATTGGGATGTCTCCATCACAACGTCCAGTTTTGTGGTGTGACAACAATAGGGCTCGAGCCTTAGTTCAGAACCCCGTCTTTCACGTGTGCACCAAGCACATTGAAGTCAATGTACACTTCCTGAGAGACAAGATCGCCGATGGCTCCGTTGAAATCAAATACGTGAATTCCTCTGATCAAATTGCAGATATTCTTACTAAACCTATGTTTGTATCAAGACATGATGATCTATGTTTCAAACTCTAACTCTGCTTGCCAAAAGATTTGACTTTGAGAGGGACTGTTGGAAATATTAGCAAAATGGATTTGATGAAAACAAACAAAAGAAATGAGCCCATGAAAAACAAAAGCCGAAATGGGTAACATTCTAGAAGCAACAATTTGGTATAACAGAACTGTAACCAGAAGAATAAAATAGTTGGCAATTGATGAGTTGTACATAACAACAAAATACAAGTTGTAGAATTCTGTTAAGAGGTATCTATATATACATACCTCATGTACTGTATTCATCTACTGTATTCATCGTGAAAAATAAATAACAAAACCCCATTTACATGGTCTATTACCTACCCATACCCTTCTCTTCTAGTGGAATTAGCTAGCTTTAGTTAACAAGCTTTATCCTATATGACTCCGAGCTTAACAAAAGCTGCTTTAGTTGAAAATGGGTTCACTGATTCTGAGCCACCATTGTCAATCTCACTGCAAGGATCAAGTTTTGCTGCTAGTGGGCGTCCAATTCTCACAGAAGTTCCTGCAAACATTACCTTCGCATTACCCTCTACGATTGTCTCTAAAGCAGAGACGAAAAACAATGTCGGGTTGCTTTTCGTGGTGTTCGACGTGGACGAGCCAAGAAGCTACCAGTTGGTGCCCATCGGCAAGCTCAGGAACATAAGATTCATGAGTATATTAAGGTTCAAGACTTGGTGGGCAACTCACTGGACTGGAAATAGAGGAAAGACGTGGAAGTTGAGACCCAGATGATTATTTTGGATAGAAATGACGAGGGACGACCCTATGTTCTTTGGCTTCCACTCATTGACAGACCCTTCGGGTGTTCGCTACGGGGAGGGTTCGATGACAACGTTGACAGTTTGCGTGGAAAGTGGGTCAACTCTTGTCTCTGATTCCAGCTTCAGGGGTTGTTTGTACATGCATCATGCATGTTTGGTTCCGACCCTTACAGGCTAGTTAGAGATGCAATGAAAGTGGTTCAAGCCCATCTAGGCACTTTTAGGCTTATAGATCATAAAAGACCACCAAGCATTATCTACAAGTCCGATTGGTGCACTTGGATCGCATTTAACCATCATGTAGACTCTGACAAGGTTAAAGAAGGTGTTAGGAGCTTAGAGGCTTGTGGTTGTCCACCGGGCGCGTTGGGTTCTTATTGACGATGGTTGGCAATCTGTGTGCCATGATGATCAAGACCCTAATACTGACGTAGAAGGCCTGGATAGTATGGGTTCAGACGAGCGAAGTCCTTGGAGAATCCTAGGATGAAAACGTTTGAAGCAAATTACAAGTTCAGGGAATACCATAGTCCAAAGGGCATGGGGGCGTTTATTAGGGACCTTAAAGAGGAGTTTAGCACCATGGACGAGGTTTATGTTTGGAATGCATTTATGGGCTATTTGGGTGGGAACAGAGCCGATGCTCGTGGCATGCTTGAGGCTAAAATAGTGTACCCCAAGTGGTCAAAGGGCTTGCTCACTTCAATGGATGACAATGGAACCAGCAGCTTGAAGAAACAGGGAATTGGGTTTGTCCCACCAGAGCTGGCCTACAAGCTCTACGAAGGACCTCACTCTTTATCTTGAATCAGTTGGGGTTGATGGCGTTAAGATTGATGTGACTCATGTAAGTGGATTTCCAAGCACTTAATCGTCCCTCTTTCTTTATCTTTTCCAACGGTCACATGCATCGATTGAACATTTTGAGGTGATTGCACATGCTAGAGTTAATATCAGAGGAATACGAAGGACAACTTGAACATGGAAAAGCTTATTACAAGGCACTGCCCGCTGATTCCTTCAGAAAGCACTTCAAAGGAAACGGAGTTATCGGTATCATGGAAAAGAGCAACCAGTGCTATGAAAGGATCACCGCAAAGTAATCAAATATAAAGCTCAAAGTGAGATGAACGAATGAGCGTAGAAAGAAAACCATGTCGTGGACAAAGACCACTAACTTAGAAGCGATTTCGCCCCTGATTATAGTGCAATCGATTGCTTGGACGTCGCTCCCTAAGGTTTACTCGGTGACGCTCCCTCTCGTGCGCTCAATAGAAGAGAGTTGAAACTCTCGATTGTTTTGCTCAAAACCAGAATAATTGAGAGAAAAAAAGGAAGTTGAAGGGTTTGTGAATATCTTATAAGTAAATAGAGAGGATCATACCACTCAACACATAATCCGTAACCGAAGCAACAAATCAGGAAAAAATTAAAAGAGACATTACAAATAAAATCAAGAATAAAAAACATGCATTATACACTTTCATCGACTAAAAAACACAAATACACGAGGCCCAAATATACCACATCACATGTCATGCATCACGAGCTAGTCGGACAGATAGTGCGCGTATGGAGATACCCGCATTTCTCTTGCCATAAAACTAGTAAGGACATTAGCTTATACATTCTAATAAACATAGTAGTATATAAATCTAAGTGAGCAAGTATAAACTAGCAATATGGGACAAGTTCAATAAGAAAGAGAGATAAAAACTAAGTCCCAAAGCTACTGAATTACCAACAATCCCCTACTAATGCAATGGCGAAAATAAAACATAGTTTTGAGCTTACAGCGAGGTTTGAAAATTAAGTGCAAATGTCTTTCGATTGAACTAACAGATAGTGAATTTGGGCACTCCTCTCACCTAGTAGGTGAACAAGTCTTGAACCTATAGGCTTAAGGGTTGACCCAAAGATAAGCATCTTACCTCATAACAAAATGAGTTCCACGAATAACACAACAATATGTCTGCCAATAGTAACCTCGGGAAACTCATGAGTGCTTTAAAAAGACTACCCATGTCTTTCATAGAAGGAGGTCAATTCTTCACACTTACGTAGGTGATTCTATCAAATTTGTCTCCACATAGACCACCCTCAAGGACTATGGAACCATTAAGAGCTCACAAGCTCATCCTTATAGTCATCAAGTGGTGGAACTATCAAGTCTGCTTCACAAGGACCACCCATCAATTTGGGCTATGGATCCATTAAGAGCACATAGCTCAACCTCAATGTACACAGGTCATAGGGATGGGAAAGATGTGTACAAGTGTAAGTATTTCATAGCTTCGTTCGACCTACAAATGGGTATCCACCATGAGTTACTCACCTAACAAGGCTTAAGTCCCATTCCCCTCGACAAATTTAGGACTAGTTTTCTACTTAGCCCTTCAGTCAACAGATCATCCAAGTTCCTCTCAGATCGAACATTATCCATAGAAATTACTCCATTGGTAATCAACTTTCGCATAGCTTTATGCCTAATGCATATATGCCTCTTCTTACCATTGTAAGCAATGTTTTTAGCAACACTAATAGCAGCTTGAGAATCACAATGTAGAGAAACTGCAGGAGTGGGTTTCCCAACCAAAGGTATATCAGATAGTCAAGACCTCAACCACTCGGCCTCCTCACCCACTAAGTCTATTGCAATAATCTCAAACTCCATGGTGGATCATGTAATCACAGTTTACTTAGCAGATTTCCAAGATATAGCAGCTCCTCCTACTGTGAATAAATATCCACTAGTAGAGCTCACCTCATTGTTACTAGTCACCCAATTGGCATCATTATATCCCTCTAACATATCAGATATCCCACAAAGTGCAAATCCCAGTCCATAGTATCTCTAAGATATCTCATCAACCGTGTAAGAACTTTCCAATGCTCACCACTGGGGTTATGGGTGTACTGACTAAGTCTACCAACAACATAAGCAATATCAGGTCAAGTATAGTTTATCAAGAACATCAAACTCCTAATAATCTTAGCATATTCAGTTTTGAGAAACACTTTTACTCAACTTCTTACATAAGTGTATACTAGGATCATAAGGGGTTCTTACTAACACAACATTATAACAATTGAATTTCTTTAGGATTTTCTGCCCGTAGCGAGGTTGAGACAAGATAACACTATCACTAGTTTTAGTGACTTTTACACCCAAAATCACATCAACCTCACCTATATCTTTCATTTCAAACTGAGAGGATAAGAAACGTTTAATTTAATTCACAACACCAATACATGTACCAAAGACTAATATGTCATTAACATAAAGACATATTATCACACAATCAGATCCAAACATCTTTAAGTACACACATGCATAAGATCCATTAACTTTAAAACCAAAACTAAGTATGGTTTTATAAAATTTCAAATACCACTGAATATGTTCTTGTTTAAGGCCATACAATGTCCAGGAACCACACAGCCAAGAGGTTGTTCTATATAGATTTCCTCATTCAAATCATCATTCAAGAAAACAAGTTTCACATCCATTTAATGCACAATTAGTTTACGGATAGAAGATAACACAAACAATGCACATATAGTGGCAATTTTAATAACAAGAGAATAAGTACGAAAGAAGTTTATACCATCCTTTTGAGTATAACCCTTAATCACATGTCTAATTAAACCTTTCAATAGTACCATCAGTTCTGAGTTTCCTCTTAAAGATCCATTTACACCTAGCCTTAGTCTCTTTGGGTAAGTATACTAATTCCCAAGTATGGTTAGACTTAATGAAATCTAGCTCACTCTTTATGGCATCTTTCCAGAAACTAGCATCTACAGATTTCACAACTTCTTCATAGGTCTTAGGTTCATTCTTAGTAATATAAAGACAAACTACTAACTCATTAATTTTATCCAACTTGTCTTTCTCATAGAGTTCAATAAGGAAGATAGTAGTAAAATCAGGACCAAAACTAGTTTATGTTTACGTCTTTTACTTCTCCTTAGTTCTACATTCACATCATCATTCAACATATTAGGAGCAGGAAAAGACATATATGAAGAAGATGCACATGTAGAAGTAGATTCAAAAGGATGCATATCTTAAGATGTATCACATTTCTTCAATAGAAACACATTTTCAAAGAACTCACCATTTCTATATTCAAATAAAATATGATCTTTCAAACGCATAAATCTATAAGCAGCACTGTTGTTAGCATAACCAACAAAGACAAAATCTTCAATCTTAGATCCGACATTCTCACGCTGAAAAGAAGATAAACCGACTTTAGCTAAACACCACCACACTTTAAAAAATTTTAGGTTCAGTGTATAGCCTTTCCACAACTGATATGACGTCTTTTGTAATTTCTTACTTTGTTTAGGTTCTAGAGCTTGAGCATTGTTTTCCCATCATATGAAGGTTATTGAACAAGCACATCTCTAGTTGGAACAGCATAGTAATCACAGCGTAAGATGGAACCATTAGGCAACACTAAGCGTTTAAGCAAGTGTAAGTCATGTTGATGGACGCGATCACTTATATAAATCGAACCGCCAGAGATGGCCCGTGACGCCGCATGGAACTCCGCAAGAGAGTGATAGGTTTGGAATATGTCCCAATCTGATTGCTCAAAGATGGTAATCCACATGCTGTTGTACGCACAATGTACCATGTGAACCTTGTAACCACATCACACCGCTAGGGTCTGCTCCACGATCTTCAGGTGCCCAAAGTCATCCCCTGTCTCCAACAAAAATGCGATTAATGCCTGGAATTCAACTCTAGTACACAAGGTTTTCACTGAAACATAAACGACTGGTATATTTTTAAGCAGACACATCAAATATGTATATACCAACATGTGCATGTGATATAGCCTTGTCCCAAGGAACATGAAGTGGTTGTTGTGGCTTGGGGACCTAGTTTTTATCTCTCTTTCTCTTATTGAACTTACCCACATTGCTAGTTTATACTTGCTCACTTGGGTTTCTATATTACTATGTTTACAGGAATGTGTGAGCTAGTGTTCTTATTAGTTTTATGGTAAAAGAAATGATGATATCTTCACATGTGCATCATTTATCCGGTTAGTTCGGTGCATGTATGATATATTTGGGCTTTATCTTATCTATAACATCTCTTTTAATTTTCTCCTAATTTGTTGCTTCGATTACGAATTATCTTTTGAGTGGAGGGGTTTATCTTAGCCATGATATGGTCCTCTCTACTTACTTATAAGATATTCACAAACCATTCAACTTCTTTTTTCTGTCAATTATTCTGGTTATGAGTAAAACAACCGAGAGTTCCAATTCTCTTCTTTTGAGTGCACGAGAGAGGAGCATCACCGTGTAAATCTTGGGGAGCAGCATTTAAGCAGCCGATTGCACCATAGTCGGGGGCGAAATCGCTTCTAAGTTAGTGGTCCTTGTCTATGACACGGTTTTCTTTCTACGCTCATTTGTTCATCTCACTTTTGGCCTTATATTTGATTACTTTACGGTGATCCTTTCATAACAATTTAGAAGTGATTTCTTACCATCGTAAAGATGCGAATGGCTACCACCAATCAACTAAAACTCCTTCCTGATATCAATAACCTCAAACCCCTCGACGATAGGAACTACAAGAGGTGGTCCAACAGGATGCTAATCTATTTCAAGTAACTCAAAATTGATTATGTTCTGTTCAATGATCCATCCAAGATCGTTGATTCTGAGTGCACTCTTGTAACTCCAGCGACTGGAGTTTCAATTGTTGATATCACCCCTGACTCGAGTATAAAAGACAAGGATAAGGAGTGTGATCAAAAGGTTGTCCAGAAATATGATAAGGACAACAAGATGTCAAAGGGCATGTTGTTGAGTCCAATGACTAATTCGGTATTTGATTTATTATATACCAAAAAGTATGTCAAGATTATTTGGGAAGCGTTGGAGAAGAGATACGGGGCTGATGATGCGATAAAGAAGAAGTATGTGGTTAGAGAGTGGCTGAATTTAAAGATAGACGAGAAAAGGCCAATCATGGATAAAGTCCATGAGTACGAGAATTTGGTTGCTGACATCCTGGCTAAGGGGATGAAGATGTGCGAGACATTGCAAGCAAACGTGCTCATCGAGAAGTTGCCTGAGAAGTGGAGTGATTATCGAAACCATCTCAAACACAAGAAGTGTGACTTGAAACTGCAAGAGCTAATCTCGCACATGAAGATCAAAGAGGCTAATCACCTCAAAGATAAGGGTTCTTCATCTGTTAATGAACTTTCTGTTATGGTTAACATTATTGAATCTTCTGGTGATTCCAAAGACGACAGTTCTAAAGCTGTTGGTAAGAACAACAATGGCAAGCAACCAAACAACAAAGGAAAGTTCCAGAAACATGGGAAAATCCATAAAAAGAGGAACTCGAATGTTGTCACTTGCTATACTTGTGGCAAGCCTAGACACAAATCTTTTTAGTGTGACCAGAAGGCGAAAAAGAAGCTCAAGATGCAAGCAAACGTCACTGAAACCCAAGACGTATTTGTTGCTGCAGTGATTGAGTGCAATCTGGTTCACAACCCGAACTTGTGGATTGCGGATTACAGTGATACCAAGCATTTTTTTGCTAACTGTGATCTGTTTACTAACTTTCAAAGTGCTATAGGTCAAGAGAAGGTCTACATGGGAAATGACAGTACCTCATAGGTTCTTGATAAAGGGATGGTGAAGCTTAAGCTAACTTCTGGAAAAGTTTTACAGCTTCAGAATGTTTACTATGTTCCCTCCTTTTGTAAGAACTTAATATCTGCTTTGTGTCTCGATAAAGTTGGCATAGAAACTCGCATTAAGAACCTAAGGGTTATTCTTAGTAGTAATAACAAGTTTATGGGAAGGGTTATGTGAAGGGTACATTGTATACATTAGAGGCTGAAGCCATTGTTGATTTTGGTGCTTATAAAACTTCTACTTCTGCTTATATTGTTGAGTCTTATGATATTTGGCATGACAGATTAGGACATGTGAATTCTGGTTCTGTGAAACGCATGCAAGCTGTGAACCTTATTCCTAATTTGTATATGAATGGTGACAAGAAATGCGAAATCTGTGTTAAGGCAAAATTTGCTAAGAAACTGTTTATTCTAAGAGACAAACCGAATTGCTCGAGCTTATACACACAGACTTAGCAAACTTTAAGAAGACATAAAGTAGGGGTAGTAAGCACTATTATATCACCTATATTGATGATCATTCGAGGTATTGCAAGTTGTATTTACTAGGACCAAAAGATAAGGTTGAAAAGATGTTCTTAATATAAAGGGCAGACTTGGACTACAAAATTAAACGAGTTAGGTCCAATCATGGTGGAGAGTATGCTACTACTTCACTAAAAGAAGTATGTGAGAAAGAGGTGTTAACTCACATGTACTGAATGATTAAATTGTATTAAGATTACAATTGTGTTCATATATATACAAACTTACATAACCATGCACTTCTAATTACTTAACAACTAAGCTAACTAACTGCTAAGCTAACTAACTGCTAACTGATAAGTACAGAAAATCAAATACACTTAGACACACTATAATAAGTGTGCTCATTCATCAGTCAACATTCCCGCTCCTACTTCTTCTTCAAGGAGGCTTAAAAATATCAGTCAAACCAAGTTTTTTAAGCAAATAATGATGTTTCCCAATAGTGAGACTCTTGGTTAAAATATCTGCCAATTGATCATGCATTGAAGTGTAGGCAGTAGCAACTAATCCTTTTTGAACGTGCTCTCGGACAAAATGACAGTCTATGTCAATATGCTTTGTCCTCTCGTGAAATATAGGATTAGTCGCAATTTGTAAAGCAGCTTTATTGTCATAATAAAGAACCACTGGCAAATCTATCTTATAACCAATCTTGTCGAAAAGAGACGTAATCCATATTATTTCTGCCACAGTTACTGCAATGCTTCGAAATTCTGCTTCAGCTGTGCTTCTTGACACAGTTGATTGTTTCTTAGATTTCCATTCAAGAAGACACTCTCCCAACTTCACAAAGTATCCAGAAACTGACTTGTGTGTTTCAGTGCAAGCACCCCAGTCAGAGTCATAAAACGCAGAAAGTGAATTTATGACTGTAGTAGGAAAATACAAGCCCATTCCTGGATTCCGTTTAAGATATTTCACAATCCTCATCGCAGATGTATAATGAGCTACTGTAGGTGCATGCATGAACTGACTTAAAGCCTGAAATGTATACGAGATATCTGGTTTCGTGTTCGTCAGATAGAGAAGACGTCCGATAAGCCGCTGATATACAGAAATATCGTCCAACAACTTCATTCTATCATCAGAATCACCAGTAAAAGAAGCAAAATCTGCAAAAATAACTTTATGATTCAGGTCCATTGGAGTACCAACTAGTTGAACAACACCTTCCATATCAGAAAGTACTTCAAGCACATATTTGAGCTGATGCATAACCATTCCCTTGGTTGAACGAGCAAATTCAAAACCAAGAAAAAATCATAATTCTCCCAAGTCCTTGACTTTGAAAGATGCCTGTAAGTATTGCTCGGTGTCTAAAATCAAGGTTACATCATTCCCAGTGATTAAAAGATCATTAACGTAAACCAGAATCAGAACTCTTTTATGATCATGTTTCTTAATAAAGAGCGAATAATCAAGATGACTTTGTGTGAAGCTAGAAGAAACCAAAGCATCAGTGAGCTTGATGTTCCATTGGCGAGAAGCCTGCTTGAGTCCATATAGACTCTTCTTAAGCTTGCACACAAGAGATCTGTCTGAAACAGAGTAACCTTGAGGAATAGTCATGTAGACTTCTTCAACTAAGTCTCCATTCAAAAATGCATTGTTGACATCCATATGAAAAATCTCCCACCTTTGGATTACGACAATATAAACAACAATACGAACAGTGGTTAATTTTACCACTGGAGAAAAGGTGCCTGCAAAATATTCACCTTCCTTTTGATCATAACCCTTGGCCACAAATCTGGCCTTTAGGTGTTCAATCTCTCCAGAAGCTTTATATTTTGTTTTATACACCCATTTGGAACCGATTGGTCGTTTCCCAGGTGGCAAAGGAACTAATACCCAGGTAGAATTGTCCTGAAGAGCCTGCAACTCTTCCCCCATAGCTTTGATCCAACCCTCATGCTTAACTGCTTGTGAATAGAATTTCAGATCTACTGAAGTATTAATTGCAGAGAGGAAAGCTCTGTAGGAAGTAGACAAATGATAATAGTTGAAGTAATTTGAAATAGGAAATTTCAGTTGAATTCACAACATAATCTTTGTGCCACAGTGGTTTCTTCAATTCCCTAACTGATCTTCTGACTGGCACAATGACAGATTCATGAGATTTGGAAGAACCATCCGTAGAAGAAGTGGCAACAGGTAAATTTTCTGCAGAAACTCCAATTTCAACCGATGGTGACTGATGTAATAAAGGAGTAGAACTAGCACTGTTGGCAGGTGCAAAACTTGATCCATTTAAACTCTCTATAAAATTCATCAACATCAAAAATTTGTGAGTCCTGTTGTGTAGGAAAAAGTAGTGAATCCTTGAAGACTGTAGCAGATTTGAAAGGAAAAATATGCTCCTTGAAAATCACATCTCGAGAAAAAAAATTCTTTTTGTTTGAAGATCAAGCAACTTATATCCTTTAGTAGTTTCTGAATAACCAATAAACACTGTGGGTAAAGCACGTGGTGACAACTTATGGATAGGATTGAGATTTGTAGCAAAAGTCAGGCAACCAAAAGTCCTCAAATGATTCATGTGAAGAGCTTTGTTGTGAAAGACTTGATATGGTGATTTTGCTCCAAGAACTTTAGTTGGCAAATGGTTCATGAGATACACAGCAATGAGTATACATTCACCCCAATATAATAGTGGCAGATTGGACTGAAAAAATAAAGCTCTTGCTATGGTCAAGACTGTACGATGTCTTCTTTCCACAACACTGAGAAACTCAGTGCCTCTGTCAGAACGAATTCTTTGAACATGCTTCTGAAATTGCATTTGAACTAGCTGAAAAAAGCTTCGTAAAACAACAGTATCCGATTTCAACTTCAACAAAAAAGCCAAGTCATTCGACTAAAATCATCCACTATAGTAAGGAAGTGTTTACATTGATCATGTGTAGCTTGTTTAAAAGGTCCCCACAAATCAACATGGATCAATTGAAAACAATCGGTAGTTTCTATATGACTATTTTGAAATGGAACTTGAGTCTGTTTAGCTAAGGGCAAACTAAACAGTCCTGATGTAATATAGTGTTTCCAAGTAATTTTTGTAAAACTATAGGTGATGGATGACCAAGTCTATTATGCTAGATATCACTGGAAATGTTGTTGTCAATCTGAACAGCAGAAGAGCTTGTTTGTGCATGCGCATCAGCCCCTTGGACTATAAAGGCACTATGAGAGGCACTATGAGATTGAATGTTCAGTTGGGATTCATGTGTGAACACATAGAGTCCCCCAGATTCCCTACCAATCCCCTTCACCTTCCCAGTGAAGAGGTCCTGAAACAAGAAAAAATCAGGGACGAAAAGAATACTACATTGTAGATCCTTGGTGAGTTTAGAAACTGACAATAAATTGTAGTCAAACTCAGGCACATATAATACATTAGAGACTGCGTCATCTGAAGAGTCAGTAAGAGCAGAAGAACCAATATTTCGAATGTTGACAGAAGCACCATTAGGTAATCTAACCTTCCTAAGATTAGAATCGTCATGTGCATCAGTGGTAGCAAGTAAATTTCGATTACAAACCATATGATTTGTTGCACCTGAGTTCACAACCCATTCATTATTATGAGTAGATGCTAAAAAAGAGCAAGAAGTACCTGTCATAGGTAAATTTACTGATGTAGATAATGAAGAACTGGATGTTACAGTGGCTGCTACATTTGCCGTAGGACTAACCGAACCATGAAGAACAGAGTCTTTTTTTAGCAACTGAAGTATGTGATTATATTGATCCATTAAAATAAGAGGAGCAGTCTTTAACTACTCAGTCCTGTCAGGTGAAGTATTAACATTGGACGAGCCAGAGTTCACATCAGAACTAGCACTGTTCACCGAACTGTTGAGGTGTTGATTTTTCTTTTTGTTGCTAAACTTGAAATCTTTAGGAAAACCTATGATTCTAAAGCAGGTTTCACGAGTCTGCCCAATTTTTTTGCAATGGTCGCAGACAAGGGAAGAACGATCGAGCTTGGATGAAGGATTTGTAGAATTGTGAAATAGCAGAGCAGTAGGTGCAACAATATCAGAATGATTTGAAGACATTTGTCTCCGACTTTCTTCTTGGATAAGAAGAGAATACGCATGATTCACAGATGGCCAAGGATCAAGTAACATGAGCTGACTGGAAATAGAAGCGTAGGATTCATTTAATCGTAACAGAAACTGCAGTAACCGTTGCTAGTGCATTCTTTCAACAAACGTTTTCGCAGCATCACATGTACAACCACCACAAGTACATAATGGAGAAGGTACCAAGTGTTGGTACTCATCCTAGAGTTGTTTGAGTTTAGCGAAGTAATCTGAAATACTGAGAGTACCTTAAGTTAGGTATGAGATTTCACGATGCAGATACAAAATTTGAGATCCATCAGCTTTGTGAAAACATTCCTTGAGCTCCTTCCAGACAATGAAGGCATTCTTAGAGTATACAAATCCAGATAGTAAATCTTTAGAGATAGAATTGGTAATCCAGGCGAGAACTATGGCATTGCAATGCTCCCATTGATCACCAAGGATTTCTGGAAATCGTTCCTTTAAGCATCGTCCATTGACAAAACCTAACTTATTCTTCGCAAGTAATGAAGTTTCCATACTGCTGCGTCGTAACGCATAGTTTTGTAAACCAATAAGCTGTACAGAAACTAAATGTGCTCCAGGTGTGTCAGTAGGATGAAGGAAAAAAGGATGAGTATGCTTCAAAGCTAATACCGCTTCCTCTGAATCTAAACCATCATAAAAGGATGAAGATGTAGAAGCCATGGATGAACAACAGAGAGAAAGGATGATCGGTTTAATGTAGAGTGCAAGAAAGAAGAATGAAAACAAACGTGAAATCAACGAGTTGCTCTGATACCATGTTAACTCACATGTACTAAATGATTAAATTGTATTAAGATTACAATTGTGTTCATATATATACAATTTACGTAACCATGCACTTCTAATTACTTAACAACTAAGCTAACTAACTGCTAAGCTAACTAAATACTAACTGATAAGTACAGAAAATCAAATACACCTAGAAACACTATAATAAGTGTGCTCATTCATCAGTCAACAAGAGGGGATAATCAATGAATTGTCTACTCCTCAAACCCCCAAACAAAATGGGATAACTGAACGGAAAAATCGAGCCCTTAAGGACATGATGAGTGCAATGCTTGTTAGTTCTGGGTTACCTATCGAAATGTGGGGGGAGGCAGCACTTAGTGCGAACTATACCCTTAAATAGAGTGTCTGTATATGATTCTGTTGTCCTGTTTCAAGTTAATCTGGCTTCTAACTGTGGAATCTTGCACCAGTACAATGGGGTTCTTGGACTCTAATAGTCAAGGAGGAGGCTGGTGCTTTACAACTCGAAAGAACAAGTTCACACCAACCTTCTCAGTTAAGAGTAAAATGTCTTGCGAGTCCCAGAGACGTTAAGTAGAGAAATGGAAAGAACCCCATTTCCATAGAGAAGGAATGCAGACGTTTGCAGTGTATGCATCCATGGAAAGACAGCTAAACCTCATGGAACTTACGGATGTTTTGGAGCTTTCACTCGGTCCCTTTACTTGCGTGCTGGTCACGGTATCTCCAGTGCACAGCTTGCCAAGAACAGTCCAATTTGCCGCTGTTGGGTTGGTGAACATGCTCAACTCCGGCGGTGCGATGCAGGCTGTGGAGGTTGATGAGGAGAGCGGTAAGGTGACAATTGGAGTAAGGGAAGAGGAGAAATGAAGATTTTCGCATCCAAAGAGCGAGTTAATTGCAGGATCGACGAAGAGTATGTGGAGTTCAGATATGAAGATTACATGGTCGTAGTTCAAGTCCAGTGGCCTAATCCTCCAAGAGTGTCTTTCATTGATAATCTGTTCTGACTTGTAGTTCTCTCGTTAAAGATTTGTACTTAAAATCCATGGTCTATGCATGGAAATTCCAAGTTCAATCAACAATATTCTATTTTTCTGTTTGCATGCGAATACCACATAATTGGAAACAGGTCTTATAACTTCGTTTTGAGTCGTTAGCTCCTGAAATGGTAAGGTTTCGTTTTGAGTCGTTAGCTCCTCAAATGGTAAGGTTGTTTCAGTGACAAGGTCATTAACTCATCATATGACATAGTTAAGCATGGATTTGATGGTTTACACTTCTCTTTGCCTGACGTGATGCCAAATAATGAGAAGATACTCTTAATTTATTTACCAAAATACCAAACAACTTGGTAATTAACCTCAATAAAACAACTTAGATTTTGTGCAGAATAAAATAAATTTTGGCGCAAGTCGTTTGCAGACAGAGTGACACCATCCCAGTAAACTTCACTAACTAAAGCTTGATTCGTTAGACTTGGCGAATATGGGAGATTTTGTCAGTTGGAGTGAAACGTATCCATTGGAATTTATGGATAAACAGATTAGGAAACTTTCCAAGTCCCAAATCGCGCAATTTTCTCGATTACGATAACGACGATTATTTTCCTCTGATTCGTTCATCTCAGGACAGAAACAGAGCTTCCCCTCGAACTGATCTAAGAGTATTTATCCTATTTCTTCTCCATTTTTCCCAGTCTTTTACTGTTTCTGCCTTCTCGTTCTTGCAATTTTGCTGGCCCTGTTCTGTTACAGAGTATATAAAGATACACAAGTACAAATATTTTCCTATTGAATTTCCTCGTTGAAAATTTTGTAAAAGTTCTTTTATGTTTTCGGTTCCGACCCACCATTGTTTTCCTTTCATGTGTCGAAAGAGTTACGTGATGCGTTATTTGTATTATTGTTTGTTAAGCTTCAGTTCTGGGTTTTCTGAATTCTGGAGCGCCATGTAATTTATGCTATTCAGTCAGGTTACAGTAAATTTCCTGAACTTTAGATCTTGCTCTAGATAGAAAAATTTGTCTGGAACGGAGATGAAAGGTTGTCTCGAAAGCACACAGCTATAAATATATCTTGTCTGGTAGTCATGCAATAGTTTTGAGGATTAATTTGTTCGTATTCTTTGTGTTAATTTCTTACAGAGACTTCATTTTGGATTGGATTGGGAATCTTATATATTGTAAATGTTGCTTGGATGATGTTCCTGCAGGACTTAACGTTGGTTTCAGAGATCGATAAAAAGATGAAGGATTACTCTGATTTTGTGTTGCATTCGTTGGAGTGTCTCAGTGCACGGGTATCCCAGTTGGAAATTCGAGCATTCCAATTAGAAAATGCCATTGATGATTTGAAGGAAGCAATTGAATTGTATTCCATGAACAGAGACCGAAAGCAAAAGGAGCTGGAAGATATGCTGATCCAGGTACATTTGCTGTAATTTTCTGTGTACATTTGCTGTAATTTTCTGTTTAATCTTTTTTTGCATATTTTTCATCATAGTTCCTTTTCTAGTTGAGCACCTTTGTCCGAACTGTTTCTTGCAGTTTCAGGGTGTCGTCAAGGATTTGAAAGAGGAACCAGAGCTAGCAAGGCCTCAACTGTCCAAGACTGATCCTCAATTGGAGAAGCAAGACAGGGCTGGTAAACCAGGTCAAACACTTCCAGTTCCTGTTACTCTTCCACAAGCTCGCTCTCCCTCTTCAAGTGCTCCAAACCTGCCTCATCAGACTCCTACTATGGCAGCACCTGTAACAGTACCACCACCGCATATTATACCTGAAGGGAGGCTCCATAGCTTTTCAGCTGCTGGACCACTACTTCTCGACCCAATTCCTCAGATCGTAGCTCCAAAACAAGAATTTTACTTTCGAAGGCCATGGTCGGGTCTGTTCCAGGGAGCTACCTCTCAATCTGGTCAATCACCACAGCATATTCCCCCGAACCCACCATTCGGTAATTGATCTCCACAACTGCCTCATGTCTGGATAATGAGTTAGACACTGTTGCAAGGGGACATAGAAGAGAAAGTTGATGATGTAATTGGCAAGTTTGTTACTATGGGATTTCACAGGGAGTTGGTCAGAACAACAGTGAAAAAGCTGACAAGAGAATGGAGAGTGCTTGGAACTGAATGTGGTGTTAGATAAGCTGGTGAACAATGGGTAACCTTGGCAAGCGTCAACCTGGTCTTAGGTTATTGCAATGGAGAGTGCTTGCCGTTGTTCCTTCTAGTTGCATGTGAATGAACGAGACTCTGTTTATTTTAATTTTCTGTTTTTGATTGTAATTAATTTAATATATTATTTAATTATTTAATATTAATTGTTAATTAAGTTATAACTAAGATAATTTAATTATTTAATAAAAACTTAATAAATATTTAATAAATAAAATTTAAATATCTTTTAAATATTTAATTATAAATAATAACAGTAATTTAAATATATTAAACTATATACTCATTTAAAATTTTGTTATTAAGAAATATTGTATAATTTCTATTATATCTAAATTTTAATTACTATTTAAGTATTTTTGGTAAATAATATTAAAGTATTATCAATAATAAAAGTATAATTACATAAAAAAAAATAAAACTAAAGAGTCTTTAAAAAACAAGTATTGACATGACTTTTCTTGGCCAAGGTTGCAGCATGGATGATTATCACGAGAGCTTAGGTTAGTCCTACCTGGAGTTAGTTCAGGTACTTGACGCAGACCTGAGAGATGTTTTGTTTCCTCTGGGCTATAATGTCTCTTAGTTTTCATCTTGTTCACAAAAAAAAGAAGGAAAAATTAATTCATTTATCCTAATTTAAAATGTTTTCAAATGAAGGCCTTATTTAGTAATTAACTGATAAGTTATTTTTTAGTGGATTGAGAGATATTAGGTTATTTATAATCATTTTTGGTTAGTCCCGCCCTGGAGTTAGTTTAGGTGCTTGTTTGGTTGGTATGGATTCTTACTTAGGAAAGTAATCTTTTTCTTAAAATTTAGGACGATTGGAGTCATACAGAACTTAGAAGGAACAATTGGGAGTGATAAGACTAGTGATCACAGTTTTCAAGCCTAGGGTGAGCTATAAGTGCAACTTGGTAGGGATCTAGTGGCTGGAATTGAGGTTGGTCATGAGGGAATTCCTAGGTCAGAGACTACTTCCACAGATGAAAGGGAATGGCAGAAAGTCTCTCAGAAATCTAGGTCCAGAGAAAAGGAACTTTGTCTACTCTCGGAAAAGTGCAATCGGATACTCTTGCACAAAAAGGGGCTTCAGGATCCCTCCAGGCTGGAAAAGCAAGGCTGAATAAAGGTAAAGGTGTGCTCATGGCAGGAAAGAGCTTAGGAGAACAACTTAGTAAGGCTGTGAATGAGGGTACTACTATAGTGCAGCATGCAGGAGGAGTTCATGCTAGACCACCAAAGCTCTCATCCAGTAAATCTTCTACAGGAGGATTAGTGGAGTGTCAATCTGGACCCTCAAGTATTGAGAAACAAAAAGGCAATATTGCTTCAACAAAGAGACAAGGAGGTGAGAGAACCTCCAACCATGCCACATGACCATACTATGCTGGAATGTCCGAGGCCTAAATAGGGCCTCGCGACAAAATCGTGTTGTTTCATGAGTTCAAATGGCTTAAGACTGATGGTGCAGAATAAATTTCTTGGATGGGCTTTTATACAGAATTGTAAAGTTATAGATGGAGGAAGAATGTGTGTGGTCTGGGACCACCTTTGCTTTAAGTGCACTGTCTTGGAGGTAGGGGAGCAATTCATCCATTGTTAGGTTTTTTGTTGTCTTACACAAAAGAGTTTTTAAGTTTCATTTATGTATAGCTTGTACAGTGTCGCCAAAAGAAGGGAATTGTGGCACGAACTCTTGGAATTGGGTTCGATTATCTCACTTCCTTGGATGATCTTAGGAGATTTTAACTGTGTTTGTGCAGCACGGGAGAGAATAGGATGCCGACCCCCTTCAGCCTACCTCCTTAAAGATTTGGTCACTTTCTGGATGTCACTACGGTTGGAAGATGCTCCTCATATAGGTGAGTTCTTCACGTGGTAGAAAAACCTGTTGTGGGCAAAATTGGACCGGGTATTACTAAACCAAGCTTGGGCGTTAGGGGATTATAGGTGCTCAACAAACTTTTTGGGGATGCTTCCTGACTCTAATTATTGTCCAATCGTGGTCACTTTTAGTAACTTAAATGCACAAGGGCAGAAATCGTTTAAATTTTTTAACATGTGCCTTGAGAAATCTGACTTTCGGAGTACTGTAGCTGACCACTGGGAGTATGTAAGGACAGGTTTAGCTCAGTTTGTGCTCTGTAAAAAGTTGAAGAAGCTAAAGCAGCCTTTGAAAGTTCTGAATAAGGAATTTTTTGCGTATATTTCACAAAAGGCAAAAAAGGCTACAGAAGTTTTCCAGATGGCTTATAAAGCATCTTTGTAGAGCCTGGATGATAATGCCCTAAAACAGTAGGTGAATTTAACAAGGAAAGCTGCAGGGTTCTTAATGGAGGATGAGAGAAAGTTTTTCAGCAAAAAAGCTAAATGCACCCATTTAGTCGAAGCAGACAAAAGTACCAAGTACTTTCATGCCCTTGCTAGAAAGCGCTGCCAGCTAAATCATATTTCCTACCTGTTAAAGGAAGATGGTTCTCGGACAACCTCGATGGGGGAAGTGGTTAATCAATTAGTTAGTTATTACCAAGGATTGTTTGGTACAACAGTGGCTACATGTAGTCTGGATAGTAGGGTGATAAATTCAGGACCGAAGCTGGAAGGGGAGCAAAGTGAAAGACTGATTGCACCGGTTATGGATGAGGAGATTAAAAGAGCCTTGTTTGATATAGGGAATGACAAAGCCCCGAGGCCAAATGGTTACATGTCCGCCTTTTTTTAAAAACAATGGCACACTATTGGTATGGATGTCTTATTAGCAGTGAAGGAATTCTTTCTTTCCGGGAAGTTACTGAAACAAGTTAACCACACTATTATTGCCCTTATCCCAAAGTCCAAGTCGGCTCATAAAGCTACTGATTTTAGGCTGATTGCCTATTTGAATATGGTGTACAAGGTAATAACAAAAATTTTGGCTGAGAGAATGGCTACGGTTGTGGGCAATCTGGTGGACTCTGCACAATCTGCTTTTATACCTGGAAGAGGAATGTTTGATAATATTTTCTCAGCCCAAGAACTTGTTAGAGGGTATACTAGAAAGCGGATATCACCGAGGTATATGTTTAAAGTGGATATTACTAAGGCATATGACACGGTCTCTTGGGAATTCCTTGAAGCCATGATGAAGGGGCTTAGTTTTCCCCCTAAGTTTGTTAGTTGGGTGCTGGAATGTGTTTCTACGGCTTCCTATTCTATTTATGTTAATGGATCTTTGCATGGGCTGTTCAAGGGGAGGAGAGGGTTGAGGCAAAGGGACCCAATGTTGCCAATCCTCTTTCTTTTTGTTTGGACTATTTTTCCCATTGCTAAAGGTAAAGACAACTCAATATGCTTTTAATTTTTCACCTGAAATGCCAAAAGCTTGCCATAACTCACTTTGCCTTTGCGGATGATTTGATGCTCTTTTCAAAAGGGGACTTTGGATCTATTAAGATCCTTTTAGAGGCTTTGAGGGAGTTGAATGATGTAGCGGGCTCCTGGATAAACCCCTCTAAATCTAATGTGTACCTAGCAGGAGTTTTTGGAAGGGATAAAGAGGATATACTGCAATTAGTGGAATTTCCTACAAGGATGTTTCCAGTCTGATACCTAGGAGTCCCTTTGGCACCACTCAAAGTATCGGTTGCTTAATTTTCTGTCCTTATAAAAGCTGTGGAGGCCTACCTAAATGATTGGAAGGGAAAGACCCTTACTTATGTTGGTAGAATTGAACTAGTAAATTCGGTTATCCAAGGTCTACTTTCCTTTTGGCTGCAGGCTTTCTTTATCCCTGCCACCATACTTGAGAGGATAATCTCAATATGTAGGCTATTTGTATGGGGAGGAGAACACTATAGAGTTGCATGGGATACTATTTGTGCTCCTAAAAATGAAGGAGGTTTGGGACTGAAGCATTGTAAAAAATGGAACTTGGCCCTTCTCTCTAAAGTATTGTGGAACATACATATGAAAGTTGATTCGCTTTGGGTACGGTGGATTCATGAAATCTACTTGAAGGGGTCTTCGGTGTGGGATTGGCAGCCTCATGCTAGGGACTCCCCTCTCCTGAAGACTATTGCTCATATTCATAATTTGTTGGTGGAACATTTAGGAGGCCGAAGGGGAGTGGAAGGAAAAATGCAATCTTTGTGTCTAAATGGTACACTTTCATCAACGAAAGTGTATGAGCTGATTCAGATCAAACATATAGCTAGACCATGGATGTCATGGATGTCCTTCATATGGAAGCAATACATACCTTCGAAATTCTCCTTTTTTGCTTAGCTAAGCTACCGTAATAGACTTCCTACGAAAGATAACCTAATGTTCTTAGAGCTGGATCGAATGTGTTGCTTCTGCCATGATGAAGTTGAATCTGTTAACCACTTGTTCTTTAAATGCTCTTTTACAGGTGATATTTGGAGAGGCATCCGGAGCTGGCTTGGAATGACCCAGCATATGTCTTCCTTATCAAGTGCTGTCAGGTGGATTCGTAAAGATTACAATGGAGCTCAGTTAAGAAGCAAAACAACAAGGTTAGCACTGTTGTCCACCATTTATATAGTTTGGAAAATAAGGAATGTGGTCCTACTTGACACTGCTTCTTTCTCGATCTCTGATGTAATATATATGATTAAACTTGGTATTTATAAGATTTTGTATAGATTGTACCCTAGTGAACTAATTAATTTCTGAGGTGAAGTCTAATTTGTAGTGGGTAGTAGCTACTAGAGGGTTTCTTTTGTGAATGTACATGTTATTCTGAATTGTTTCATTAGGGGTATTTTTCATATTTAAAAGGGTGTAATGGGCTTCTAGGTAGTAGTTTATTTTTTCTGGATATGGAATATTAGACAGGGGTACATCTTCGTCTATCCTTGTAAACACTTGAGCTGCTCTCTTTAGTCTGAAGGCTAATACTTGTTTACTGTAAAGCTCCAGTTTCAGTGTCTGGTGCTGGTTTATTTGTAATCTAGAGTATGTTCCATGGCAGAAGGTACAATCTAGTTGCTTGTGTGGGGCCTTCTGATAGGGGATGGTAGGCTGAATGGCCTGGTGGAATATTTGGTATTGATATTGTATGGAGCTGCCTACATTGGAAACACCTGTTGTTACTATTAGGCCTGACTGATGTGCAGTTGCTTGGGGCACCCATTCATTTAGTAGAGGCCAGCGGGGGTTTAAGGGCGTAACTGTGATATTAGGACCATTTCGGGTTTTGATGCACACTTGAAAAGGTTGCAGCCATTTGGTTCTTTCTAAATTCTTGAAATGTTAGGGTGAATAGGAAATGCCAGCACAGATGTATGAAAGGTGTAGTACTATCAGCCATTCCTTGGGGTTTTGGTGCAAACCTGTAGTTGAGAGCAGAAGAGGAGTGCGGGGTCGGTCTTCGAAATGGAGCAGGAACTTAGTTGGGGGTTGTAGAACTCCAGGGATTGGGGTACACTTGTACATAGAAGAGGATGCTCCCAACCTAGCTGAATGAACTATTCTGGTGTCATGTTTTGTTGATGGCTATGACTATTCTGGATGGAAGATGCTGCTACTGGTGGAATGCAGCCAAATGACCCTCTTGCCTATGGAGCTGTCTTGGAGGAGACAGGGTAATGTACCCTTCTAATCCCTTTGCTGTAATTGTTTGGGTTTTTCTGTGCAGGTCGTTGGTACTATTCATGGACGGATGGAAATACTGTTCATGGACGAACGGAAATATTGTTCATGGACGGAAGTACTGTTCATAGACGGACAGAAACACTGTTCATGATTGCAGCCACTGTTCATGCCAGATCCACTATTCATCACAGGAGGCTCTGGCTGTAGGATTTACTGTTCACTCGCGGGAGTTTCACTGTTCACTCATCGGTTCACTATTCACTTGCCAGTTTCACTGCTAACTGGCCGGAAGTTACAGTTCACCGCTGGAAAACACTGTTCACTGCCGGAAACACTGTTCACCGGTGGTGGCGTTGTTCACAGCAACAGAAGATTTTTTAATGGTTGTAAAACATTGATATGCCTAGTCTCTTTTTGAATATTATAAGATAACTGGAAAATTTTCATTTCATGTACTGGGGTTATGGGTGAAATTGATAGAGTTTTGTGATCCTTTACATGTGCAGGGATTGTAAAATTGGGGCTCCGCCCTAGTCACCTTTCCTCTTTTGATTGTGTTCTACAGATTGTTTTTAGTATAAGTCTGTTGTATGTTTTTTTAGGGTCTGGGTATGCCCCAAAAGACCATGTACATACTCATTTTTGGTATAATATATTTACATTTTACCCAAAAAAAAGAAAGAGCTATTAGTAATGTGTGTTTTAAGCTGTTCTCTCAAGACTAGGCGATTTTCTCACGAATCCCCTAGTCCTCGCATACTCTTAAATCTGTTCTCTTCTTATACGGTGGTGATTTCGTTCATTTGGTGGATTGAGATTTGTTACATTCGTGGAGTACACCAGTGGGGTAACTCAACAGAAATCCCGCATCTGGATAGGTGGTGTGTTGTCTACGCACTGTTACTCCATATTGTCGCATTTTTCTTTACCCAACCATCCTCGCCTATTTTGTGGGTTTTGCAGGTGGTATTAACTCACTGCATTGTGGATCCAGTTTCTAACTGGACCTCCTAGGGTTGATGGCATACCAGTGGGTTCGACTTCAGTTAATTCCTATTGCATTAAAGGTGAGATTGGCGTTTATGGTTTTTGGCTGTTCCAATTTTCAGGTGATTTGAGTTGCCGGATTGGAGCATACTGTTGAGGCATGCAGTATTGGAGCCAAGGGAAATGCAGGATATTCTTGTGATCTGCAGTATTGGAACTACTGTGCATTGAGATGAATGAAATGTGGTTCTAATTTCCTAAGGTCGGGGAATGCCCCAATTGGCCATGTATTTATTTGTTGTATTTGCTTCAGGTCAGGGTATGCCCCTCAGGACCATGTAATCTACATGTTTAACTTTCTTTTGCAGATGAATATATTGGCCTTTACTGCATGGTAGATGAACTAGAGCCATTTGTTGTTGGTTTTTGTGATTAAGGGTTGGGAACACTGTTCACACTGAAGGTTGTTTTCATACGATTTAAAGGTGGAACAGCTGACATAGATGAGCTCAACAATTCCTTTGGTGCCAACTGGGACCAGATTTGATGGATGCTGTGATGACCCACATATGTTGTAGATTGGGGTGCAGCCTGCTAGGCTATCTATATAGCTAAGCCTTTTTTCCCGCCAACTTTGATAGATTGCTGAGTGATCCTCATGATTTGGGTGGGCTAGAGCACATAGTCCTGTGGTGCCGCATGGATGGCTAATTTTACTGTTGTAATGAAAGTACATTGTGCCTGGATCCATTAACCATCATTGGCAACATTGAATGATTGGATCTACACCTGGGACGCACGAGGTACTGAGATTGCAATGGATAGTCTGGCATCGGAACTGGGGTTTTCTTGGTAATGGCTGGAGGGAGAATCTTGACTGGTTTTGTTAATTGGATGCTGGTTGGACAGCACATATATTGGAAGGATTGCCATTGCTACAAAGGAGGGTAGTCATTGATCTATTGTAGATTTCTGCTATAGATGGAGGACATATATCGACTGCAAGATAGAGCATGGAGGTCTTCTTAGTTGCGGGGCTGCTTAAATGGGCTGGCCTTAATTTTGGATCGCCTCACCTATTGTTGCTGGTTGATTTAAGTGATGTTGCTACAGCTGCAAAGAACTTCCTATTACTGATGATACTGCTGGATTAGATAACATGTCCTCCTTGTTATGTCATGTAGTCCGATACCCATTATGTTCTATTAGCTATGTCATTGAATTTGTTTTCGGCTAGCCTAGGTTAAGTATCTGACCTACTGTCGGATTAGATACTATAAATGACCAGGCACTGTCATTTTGCCAAAATAACCACCCATGGTTATTTTACACAAATGACCATGCCCCACTCTTTGATGTGTTTGTTATTGTATGTCTTGATGTTAGATCTTTTTGTTTGTTATATAGGCTAATTCGTTTGTATGGTTGGGGTATGCCCCATAGACCGTGTGTAAAACATTTTTGATCAATACATATTTACATTGTATAAAAAAAAGAGCTATCAATAGAATTAAGAAAGAGCTATCAGTAGTGTGTGTTTTGAGTTGTTCTCTCAAGTCTAGGCGATTTTCTCACAAATCTCCCCCTAGTCCTTGCTTACTCTCAGGTCTGTTCTGTTCTCATACGGTGGTGATTTCGTTCATTTGGTAGATTGAGATTGTTACATTCATAGGGTACACCAGTGGGTTAACTCAACAGAAATCCCGCATCTAGGTAGGCGGTGCGTCATCTACGCACTGTTACTCCATATTGTCACGTTTTTCTTTACCGACCATCCCGCCTATTTTGTGGGTTTTGCAGGTGGTATTAACTCAATGCATTGTGGATTCGGTTTCCAACTGGACCTCCTAGGGTTGATGACATACTAGTGGGTTTGACTTCAGTTAATGCCAATTGCGGTAAAGGTAAGATTGACGTTTATGGTTTTTGGTTGTTCTGGTTTTCAGGTAATTTGAGTTGCCAGATTATAGCTTCAAGTTTGACTGAGAATCAACTAGGTGTATCTGATTACTTTCAATCTGCGCTACCTCTGCCAGAACAAGACTCAGCTGGGTTTGGAGATTGGGGGTCTGACTATACGTTTGGTCGGGTATGTTTCGCAGGGCAAGAATTGACTCGACTGGAGATTACTGCTAGTTGTGATTAAGCCAGGTTTGGAAAGTGTGGTTTCTAGTTGCCTTTTTTGGCTGTGTATTTTTCTGTGCAAGTAAGCTACGTCCCACGATGTCTGCGTTTCAACCAACTGTGGTAGGGAGATTTGTTACCTCGTCCTCTCGCTACCCTTAGGGTTGGGATTGTTTCTTCAAGAAAGGAGTGGATTTATCTAGAGTTTGCTGCCGATTGTGATTCAGTTGGGTAGGGAGATTATGGTTCCTGGTTGCCTTGTTGGTTGTGTGCGCTGAGTATCACGTCATATGTGCTTCAGTCAATTGGGGCTGAGAATTATGTTGCCTAGGTAAACTTCAGTGATTGTGAGTTTTGGCCCTTGAGGCATGGGAAAACGAAAGAAAACACCGCACAAGGGGCGTGATATTACTAAGGAATGTGTACTGGGTTTGCAGAGAGAAGAAAAACAGGAATATTCCTCTGAAGAAGATAATGCAAGCATTGATAAAGTACAGAGTAAGAATGTGGAGACTCCAGCTTCTGATAAGTGTTCCCACATAGGGAAGGCTGATAAGAAGTGTCCAACTCGGAGTGGGAAAGATGATGCACATTATGGGGGAATCCTAGAGCATTCAACTTTGGATGGGGATCCTTCTGATTTTGAGGAGGAGGACAGTGAGTTTGAGGTGGATGGTAGTAACTCGTCCAGTGCGGACACTTATGATGAGAGTGCCCAAAAACTAAATGCTACAAGATCTAATTCAGCAGGCTGACATCCTTTAGATGATAAGGAACCTGAGCTTGATGGTGTTGCTAAATTAGCAGTACCCCAAAAACCCTCTTTTGTTAGTTTATTTATCAATAATCGAGACCTAAAAAAAGGAATGCAACTGAGCTTGTTTAAAGTAAAGGAGGAAGTAGCTATGGAGGAGGAAGATACGGCTAGAATTGAAGACAAATGGGGTTATTGTTTGGTTGGCTGTTTCACAGGCCGGTTCCCTGGCATGAAAGCTTTGGAGGGCTTAGTTACTAAATGGGGGGTGAGGTGTAAGATCTTACCTTATAATAGAGGCTAGGTTATCTTCCAGTTTGACACTGAAGATGACTGCACCAGTGTTCTAGCAGGGGGCACTATTTGATGTTCGGTTAAATTTTACTGCTTAAAAGGCTCCCTAGTGCCTTTACTTTAAACTACGACAAATTCATGGAGGTTCCCATCTGGTTACAATTCCCAAATGTCCCTTTGGAACTTTAGACTGAAAGAGGTTTATCTAAATTGGTTTCTAGGGTCGGGAAACCAATATGTATGAATGGTATCACTAGAGCTAGAACTCGACTTGGTTTCGTAAGAATATTAGTGGAAATCAATATTTCTAAGCCTCCTACTGTAAGTTTTTCTGTTGAGATGCCAGGAGGTTCTCGCTATACCCAATTGGTAGTGTTTGAAACCTATCCTAGCTATTGCTTTACTTATAAGAAGTTTGGGCATAATCCATTCGAGCACAAAGTAGTAGGCCAGAACAAGAAATTGAACAAGAAGGACAGTGGAAATAAGGGAGGAGAGGGGAGCTATAAACCAGGTGAAAAGGGGTCCATGCAAAATACAAACCAACCTTCCCTGGATCCAAGGGTGGCCTCAAAGTTAGCACCAGTTGGTAATAATGAGCAGCTGCCGAAGAAGACAACAAAGGGGGGCAGGAAGGTGGAAAATACACTGCATTAAGAAGAAGTTATTAGGGATGATGGGTTAATCAATCAGGGACATCTAGCTATAGCTGGAACTTCCAAAAATCTGCAGGGGAACAAGGGCAGTAAAGCCACTAGCAGTAATGTAGAGAAGATACCAAAGGTTCCAATTAAGGGGGCAGGAAGTTAGGGAATACACAGGATATAGGCGACACAATTGGGGGTGATGTATTAAGTAATCAAAGCCTTCAAGCAAGGTTGGGACAGCTGAACTTCCGAAGGAGGACAAGGGTATTAGTAACAGTACTGGTCAGAACAACGACTTTATTTTGGCAGCTGGTTACATAGAACCGATTACTAACAAGGAAACAGCAAGTGCAGCTGGGGGTCCACCTGAAATCTTGAACCGAAGGGAGGGTAAACAGACTAAGGATACTGAATGGAAGCAAGTACAGAATTCCAAACACAATAATAAAGGCAAGGCAGTGGTAATCTCTTTTAAAAGCATAAAAGAAGGAAATAACCCAAAGTTGAACAACTTAGGGAGGAATACTAACACAGATGCTATGAATAGAGGTGATGGGGGGCAACCTTCAAAAAAAGGAGTTGTAGGGAAGGAAAATAGTACTCACAGTAAACATTCAGTGGAGGTAACACATTCTTCAAGAGGAGGGAAGACCTCCTCTAGAGTGTCATGAAGATGCTCAGCTGGAATGTTCGAGGTCTCAATAAGGTCTTGAAGTAAAGCCATGTTGTCCAACTCCTTAGACAACATGGGTGTAAATTAGCCTGCCTTTTGGAAACTAAGCTTACACTAGCTAACCTTGGATTAATGATGATGAATCGGTTTACAGGATAGGAGTACAGTCATAATTTTGAAAATATTGAAGGGGTCCGGATGTGTCTCTTATGGGATCTAAAATTTTTCCATTGTCAAGTTATAGACAAATGAGAACAATTTATACATCGCCGCATCCACTGCTGCATCACTCAACACATATTTCTGCTTTGTTGTGTATACGGTCTCTATAGTGTGACTAAGAGGCGAGAATTATGGCAACATTTAAATAGTCTCAGCCTAACAAAGCAGATACCATGGCTCCTCATAGGAGATTTCAACTGCGTATTACGGCTAATGAAAGAATAGGTTGTCAACCGCCTTCTGCCTACCTACTAAAAGACCTTATGGACTTTCGCTTAATTCATGTTAGAAAATGCACCTGCTAGGGGGAATTTTATACTTGGCATAAGAACTCACTTTGGGCTAAATTGGATAGAGTATTACTCAATCCGACCTGGACTACTCTTGGCTATGAATGTTTAGCCCACTTTCTTGCTATGATGGTTGACTCGGATCACTGCCCCATACTAGTGGACTTGATGAACAAATAAGTACGCGGTAACAAACCTTTCAAGTTTTTTAATATGTGGCTCCAACACCCACAATTTCAAGTTATTCTTTCTCAGAGTTGGAAGCAGGAAGTCTATGGTAGGGCCCAGTATGTTCTATGTCAGAAATTGAAGTTATTAAAGTTTCCTCTAAAATAGCTAAATGTCGAAACTTATGGACACATTTCCCATAAAGTCAAGTTGGCTTCTGAAGAATTTCAATCGGCTTATCATGCCTCCCTCCAAAACCCAAATGATCTAGAGCTACAACATGCAATGAACATTAAAAGGCAGCAGACAGATTTTTTGATGGCTGCAAAACGTCAATTTTTTTAGCAAAAAGCAAAGTGTAGACACTTAATACAAGAAGATAAAAGTACTAAGTACTTTCATTCAGTAGCAAGGAAGTGGACTAAACAGAATGAAATCTCTCACCTCATCAAAATCGATAGGAATAGAACAAATGAAATCTCTCACCTCATCAAAATCGATAGGAATAGAACAAAATCTTTAGATGAGGTAGCAGAATGTATTGTGTTCCATTTCCAGGACCTTCTTAGCAAGTCCACACCTATGAGGGATATTGATTATACAGTAATTTAGAGGGGTTCGATTATTGATGAATACATGCAAACTTTGTTGATTGCTCCTGTTAGGGTTGAAGAGATTAAGCGAGCTATGTTTGATATTGGTAATGACAAGGCCCCAGGGCCGAATGGTTACGCTTTAGCCTTCTTCAAGAAGAACTGGAATATTGTTGGCTTAGACCTAGTTATTACAGTGACTGAATTCTTTCAAGTTCAGTTCTTGCTCTCATTCCAAAAAAGCACACTGATTTGCAGGTTTTATACTTCCAATCGATAGCTTGTTTGAATGTGGTATATAAGGTGGTAGCCAAAATTCTAGCTAACAGAATGTCTTCGATGGTGCAGAAAATTACTGCCCAAGCTACCTTTATACCTGGAAGAAGCATGCTCGATAACATTTTTTTGGCACAGGAATTGGTTAGAGGATACACTCGGAAACGTATATCTCTACGATGCATTTTAAAAGTTGACATTACTAAAGCACATGATATAGTCTCTTGGTAATTCTTAGAAGCTGTACTGAAAAAGCTGAATTTTCCTACTCTTTTCATTCGGTAGGTTATGGCCTGTGTGAAGACTGCCTCATATTCAATCTCAATTAACGAATACCTGCATGGAATGTTCCCTGGAAAACGTGGTTTAAGGCAAGGAGACCCCATGCCTCCAATCTTGTTTCTTCTTTGCCTGGAGTATCTTTCTCGGTTACTGGCTGTTAGAACTACTGATCCCTCTTTTCATTTTCATTTGGAATGCAAATCTCTGGGAATTACCCATTTTGCATTTGCGGACAACCTGATGCTCTTTTCTAGAGAGGATAGGGGCTCTATACAAATCTTGTTGGATGCTTTACTTGAGTTATCTGAAGTGGTTGGTCTGTGGATTCACCTATCAAAATCCAATGTCTTCTTAGCGGGTGTTTATGGCTTGGAAAGAGAAGCTATTTTGCAGATGATATCTTTCGCTGACAGTGCCTCGTGGTGGGACAGGGTCCTGGCACGACGGGGCTCCCACACTTTTCGGTGCCCCCTTCCAGGGGACTTGAGCCCAGTCTGCCACCAAGGACTCTTCTCCATACTACAATTCGAACGCCAGGGGCATCCGATTCTTAAATTGGGCTCTTCCCGGTTCGCTCATCATTACTAAGGGAATCCTTGTAAGTTTCTTTTCCTCCACTTATTGATATGCTTAAACTCAGCGGGTAGTCCCGCCTAAGCTCGGGTTGCGATCGAATTGTGTCAAGGTGCAAACTCGCATTCAACCTTTCGCCTGACGAGCATGCACGACTCCTCCCGAGGGTCTTTGTTCAACCACCGTCGATCGTGGTGATCGTCACCAGGGACTTCGATTTGGCCGACTGCGATTGGCTAGTCTCATGGGAGGCCAAGTTCGCCCCCTCCTATATCTCCCAGGATCGAGCTGATGAGAGGGGGGCGACACTGCGTGACACGCAACTAGACGTGCCCTCGGTCGAAAGGCTTTGGGCGCAACTTACATTCAAAGACTCGATGGTTCACGGGATTCTACAATTCACACCAAGTATCACATTTCACTATGTTCTTCATCGATGCGAGAGCCGAGATATTCGTTACTGAGAGTCGTTTCGATTCGTAAAGAAGCGGGGCACCGCCTCTCGTTCCCGAGGCGAAGAGCACGGGTCTGTTATCATGTTCCTTAGCACTCCCCACGGTATGGTTGGTTGGTTGAACCACGCCGTTGCCAGCGCAAGTGGGGGCTTCAGGTGGATTTCTCCCTACGGGCCCCCTCTTCTATCCAAGGGACAACTTGTTCACGGATCATACTGCTTCGCAAGATTCGGAAATGATCCTTTCGCAAGTTCACCTACGAAAATCTTGTTACGACTTCTCCTTCCTCTAAATGATAAAGTTCAGTGGATTTCTTGCGACATGGCCAGCGGCGAATCGCCCATGTCGCCACGATCTGAACACTTCACCAAACCATTCAATCAATAGAAGCGACGGACGGTGTGTACAAAGGGCAGGGACGTAGTCAACACGAGGTGATGAATCACGCTTACTAGGAATTTCTCATTGAAGACCAACAATTGCAATGATCTATCCCCATCACGATGAAATTTCAAAGATTACTCAGGCCTATCAGCTAAGGCTATAGACTTAGTGTAGCGCGCGTGCGGCCTAAAACATCTAAGGGCATCATAGACCTGTTATTACCTCAAACTTCCTTGGCCTAGAAGGCCATAGTCCCTCTAAGAAGTTGGCCATGGAGGGTCACCTCCGCATAGTTAGTTAGTAAGCTAAGGTCCCATTCATTGACGGAATTAATCAGACAAATTGCTCCACCAACTAAGAACGGCCATGCACCACCACCATAGAATCAAGAAAGAGCTATTAATTGGTGCACTGGTGAAACTCTCGTCCAAGAAGAGTTTGGATAATACATAGGGAGCTATTTTATTGACTGCCAAGTTCAGATTTAAGTGTATGGTGCCGTTACTTTCACCATCTGGAGTGTTGTTCATAGCAGAAGGTGAAATCTAGTTGCTCCAGTTTTGTATGGGGCTTTCTAATAGGGGAAGGCAAAGTGAAAGGGCTGGAGGAACATTTGGTCCTGATGTATGTATGGAGATGACTGCATTGGGAGCTCTTGTTGTTGCTACCACCCCTGACTGATGTTAAGTTGGAAGATGACTGGCTGGAACATATACTACATCCTTCACAGTCTGAAGCTTGGGGCACACATTCTTACAGCTGAAGGCAGCAGGGGGTTTAGGGGTCCGATTTAGATACTGGAGCCAATACTATATTTGGTACACCTGTTCATGGAAGAGGATAGGCTTTCTCTTGTTGTGATCATATGTAGAATTGTGCAGCCACTTGGTTTTTATGGTTAAGATGTCGTGGTGAAAAGGAAATGTCAGCACAGATGCTTGAAAGGAGCATAAACATCATTCACACTTGGTGTTTTGGGGCATGAAAACTTGAAGTTGAGGACAGAAGAGGAGTGAGGGATCAGACTTTGGTAATGAAGTAGTGACAATATCTGTGGCTGTAGTACTCCACGGGTTTGAGCGAGGATGGAGAAGAGGAAGATGAGGCTGGTTGGCTCGGATTATTGCTGGCAGAAGACTGAACCTTGGCGTCTCCCTGTGAGATGAGGGGGTTTGTGTGTATTTTTGTGCTGGTTCATTAGGTGAAGATTTTGGCTAATGTATTTTGATTGGTGCATTATATATTGGAGCTTGCTGTTTGACTCCACATTTCTCATTGGGATGTCCAGATGGAGAGGAGGTGTATAGTCTGGTGTACAGATGTTGCAGCCTTCTGGGGGGCCAGTCTTGTGTGAAGCCTTGTACAGTGGTTCCTTGATCTTTCATTTTAGATGTCTTGTTGGTGCGGAGGAGGAAAGAGGCTGTCCAGGCCTTTTCTGCTGTGGTTAGGGCTGATCCTAGCTGTTGAGAAGTCTTGCTGATGTGAAGGTATCAGCTTCAGTTGGTACTGTTCATGGACGGAAGTACTATTCATGGCAGCAAGAACTGCTCATGGCCGGAAGTACTGTTCATGCCGGATTTAATGTTCATCACTGGATCGCCGAAGTTATCGCCGATGTTGCTGTTCATCGCCAGAGTACTGTTCATCACCGAAGTACTATTCACTGTCGCACTATTCACAGCTGAAAACACTGTTCACGGCAGCAGAAGACATTTTGATGGTTATGGGAAATTTGTATGCATAGCCTCTTTTTGGATGTTATGGGGTACTTGGATAATTTCCTTTGGATTTATTGGGGTTGTGGGTGTAATTAATATAGATTTTAGGATCCTTTAGATGAGTGGGGATTGTATGATCGGGGGCTTTGCCCCGATCACCCTTCCTTTTTTGATTTTGTCCTACTGTTTGCATTTAGTATGAGTTGCTGTTTGATTATTGAGGTTGAGGTATGCCCTAAAGGACCATGTAAATAATCATTTTTAGTATAATACATTTACATTTTACCAAAAAAAAAAGAAAGAGCTATCAGTAGTATGTGTCCTTAAGTGCTCTCAACTTGGGCAATTTTCTGGTGAACTTCCCCCAAGCCACGCATACTTTCCGACATATCTACTGATTCTTCTGGGTTAATCTTGTTACTTTTTCTGCTATGATTACTACTGGGTTTGACTCTAGGGTTGTGACTTCGTTGAGGGGTGCTTAAATATCGAGTGAGATTCTGAGTTATTGTTGGGTTCGACAATTACTAGGATTTTTTGGTGGTGGATGTCTAATTTGCGTTTGAGATCCACTGATTTCTGCTTGGGTATCTGGTTGATTGTGACTGTATTGCACTTACTGGGGTGCGAACATTGTTAAAGTTATTGGCGGTGGATGTGCGATTCTCTGTTCAAGTAGTGTCGTTCTCATTTGTTTGGGGGTTTACATTTTACGTAATCTTTTGAAGCTTGATTTTGAACTACCTCTAATCGGATGCGTAAAGGATCTTTGAAATGGGTAAGAAGAAGAAGACGCCGCATCAGGACATAACGGCAAAATGTGTGATGGGTTTACAGGTGGTAAATGGAAAATCAAACGACGATGTTATGGAAGATGTAAGCGAGCTTACCAACAGAACTTCAGCGAGTGGTAAATAAATGAGTAAGGTGGTCTCTGTTGGGGACTCCCCGAATAAAAGGGGTGGGTTATTGAGTACAGGAGGTTCGCAGTTGAGTGGGAGTACTACTGGAAACAACAATGGGGATCTTAGAACTTAACGAATTAAGGGTGCTGGAGCATCCGAAGTCACTACAAGGAGAAATACGCAAGGCGTTAACTCTGACCTAGGCAAAACCATGGATAAAATAGTGAGACGAATTCTAATGGCGGAGGTATGGAGCAAATATGAGGTTGGTGAACACCAGGGGGAGAATGAAACATCATCTTCTAATGATGAAAGTGGAGATGGGGACGATGAAGACAAGAATTTGGAGACAGCTTCAAAGCAGGAGGTGTCTACCCAGAAGGTACCTGACAAAATGTCGTCACCTTCAAAACAAGTCACCTAGGAGGCGCCAGCCAAACTATCCTATGCTAGCCTCTTCAAGGACAATAGAGAACTAAATCAAGGTATGAAATTGGATTTCTAGGATGTAGGAGATAAAGTGAAAATTGAGGAAGAGGATGTTGTGATGATCAAAAAGGATTAGGGATACTACCTTATTGGCTGTTTTACAGGTCGGTTCCCAGGTATGAAGGCTATTGAAACCTTATTAACAGATAGCTAGCTAAATGCAAAATCCTTTCCCACGACAAAAATTGGATCATCTTCCAATTTGAGTCAGAGACGGATATCACTAATGTTCTTTCAAGGGGACCATACCAATTGTTTGGTCAGACACTCCTTTTGAAAAAATTATCCCATGGCTTTACCTTTGATTACACAGATTTTATGAAAGTGCCCATTTGGATGCGACTTCCGAATGTCCCTCTGGAATTGTGGAATAATAGAGGACTCTCAAAATTAGGCTCAAGAGTGGGGAAACCACTTTGTACTAACAAGATTACAAGTAATAAATCCCAGATAAGCTTTGCCCGATTATTGGTTGAAGTTGATGTTTCTAAGCAACCAGTGACCAGATTTGAAGTGGATATGCCAAGTGACATTCAATATATTCAAAGAGTTATTTTTGAAACCTTTCTAAATTATTTCTTTTCTTGTAAAAGATTTGGGCACAACCCCTTTGAATGTAAAGTTATGGATCAAAATAACCAAAGACAACAAAAGGATTCATCATCCGAAGGGGATAAGCTGGGTACCCAGAATGGTGACACTAATGAAGGACCTTCTGTTGTCTTGGACCTAGAGAATCAAACTTCACAAGGAAAAACAGTAGAGCATGAGCAATTACAGAGTCAGATGGGTGTTAACAATTTTACAGGGTCAGATGATTCCTTACCCCAGAACAATGGAGATTTAGCTGACATGAATACCATCAATGGTAGTAGTGCTACTCAAGTAAGATAGATTCGGGCTGAAGATCCCAATGCAATGGCTGGTGATAAATAGAGGTTTTAAGCCATAAAACCGTTAGGGAGGGTACATCCAGAGATGAAGGAATTAGTAGTAGAGGTGCTAAATCAGATCAGATGCGGTCTGATGGTAAAATCATAGGGGCAGGTGAATGGAAAAGGGCACAAGGTCCAACCAGAAATAAGACTTCAGAGGTAAAGTCCAATAAAACAGTAACTGTAGGGAGCACTAGTTCGGACCAATCTGGTGCAAGGAAATCTAATAAAGGTAAAGGAATTTTGGGAGTAACAAAACAAGCAGTAGGTGAAAGAAACTCCTCCCATGAGTCATGAAAATCTTCTGCTGGAATGTTTGAGGCCTTAACAAGGTCTCGAGACAAAATAGTGTTGTTAAATTAATTAAACAACACGACTGTCGATTAGCTTGCTTCCTTGAATCCAAACTTTCTGTTGAAGGATTGAACTTGATGATGCGAAATAGATTTACTGGTTGGAATTATTGTCATAATTTTGATCACATTGTCAGAGGGCGTATGTGTGTAGTATGGAATCCAAACTTTTTCTACTGTCTTGTGATTGATACAGGTGAGCAGCATATTCATTGTAGACTACAATGTCGTATCACCTAGCATTCCTTCATGATCTCCTTTGTATACAAACTTTACAACGTTATGCAAAGAAGAGAATTGTGGCAACAATTGGTGAGACTAGGTTCGGACTTGGACTTACCCTGGAGTATTTAGGGGATTTCAACTGTGTTTGTGCTGTTAGGGAACGTATGGGATGCCAACCCCTATCAGCCTACCTACTAAAAGATTTACTTGATTTCCATATGTATCTTGGGTTAAAGGATGCCCCGTAAAAAGGGGAATATTTCACATGGCACAAGAAAAAACTATGGGTCAAACTGGATAGGGTCCTCATTAATTCAGCATGGAGTTCTGTTGGGCCAGATTGCTCTGCACATTTCCAGGAAATGCTCCCTAACTCTGACCACTGTCTTATAGTGGTAGACTTCAATCCGTTGGAACCTAAAGGAAAACTTCCTTTCAAAATTTTCAACATGTGGCTCCAACACCCCTGTTCCAGACTATCCTATACAGCTGCTGGGAGATGTAATTCATGAGTACAAAACAGTTTATTCTTTTTCAGAAATTGAAGACCCTTAAATATCCCCTAAAGGTACTGAATGCAATAGCTTATGGGCACATTACTAATAAGGTGAAAAAGGCGACAGCAACTTTCCAGGATGCTTACAATACCTCCCTTACTTGGCCTGACGATGTCGATCTGCAACAAGATGGGGATATGAAGAGGAAGCAAGCTGAGTTTTTGTTAGATGCAGAGAGGAAGTTCTTTCAGCAGAAAGCTAAATGCACCCACCTCCTTGAAGCTGATAAGAGTACAAAATATTTTCATACTATAGCCTGTAAAAGAGGGCTGTAAAATGCTATCTCTCACCTTGTTAAAGAGGATGGTTCTTTGACCCAATCCATGAAAGAAGTTGAAAATTGTATTCTCAGCTATTACAAGGGATTGCTGGGCTCTTCTCATGCTGTTAATTGTATAGACTATACTGTGGCGGAATGTGGTCCGACTCTAGAGGCATGTGTTTTGTTAATGGCACCAATTAGGGAGGCAGATATTAAACATGCTTTGTTTGATATAGGTAATGATAAAGCGCCAGGTCCAGATGGTTATACTTTAGCCTTCTTCAAAACACAATGGGCAGTGGTTGGACATGACTTAATCCGAGTAGTAACAGAGTTCTTTGACCCGGTCAGAATGCTAAAGCAGATAAACCAAACTATCCTTACCCTCATATCGAAGAAGAAAACAAATTTGAGAGTTTCTGATTTTCGACCAACTGCTTGCATGAATGTTGTATACAAGATCATCAAAAAAATCTTGTTGAGCCATATGTCTATGGTTGTGGGGAATATAGTGGATTTTGCTCAAGCAGCATTTGTTCCAGGGTGATCTATGCCAGATAACATATTCCTTGCACAGGAACTTGCACGAGGCTACACTAAGCGTATCTCCCCTCGATGCATGCTTAAGGTTGATCTTACAAAAGCCTATGACACGGTGGAATGGGAATTCCTAGAAGAAATGATGAAAGGGTTGGGATTTCCAAGACCCTTTATTCGATGGATTATGGAGTGTGTCTCCACTGCTTCTTACTCGATTTCGATTAATGGCACCCTTTATGGCATGTTTAGAGGTAAACGGGGGCTAAGGCAAGGCGATCCCATGTCCCCAACTCTCTTTCTCTTGTGCTTGGAATACCTCTCAAGATTACTTAAAGAAAGAACATCCCACTCACCATTTGAGTATCATCCGAAGTGCCAAAAGCTAAAGATCAGACACTTTACGTTTGCAAATGACCTTATGCTATTTTCACGAGGTGATTATGAGTCCATTTCCACTATATTGAACACTTTGGTTAAACTGGAACATGTGTCGGGGCTGAGAGTTCATCCCTCCAATTCAAATGTATACCTAGCAGGAGTATAAGGCCAAATGAGAGATGACATTATGCAAATGATGGAGTATCCAATTGGGGAGTTTCCAGTCAGAAATCTAGGGATACCCTTGGCACCAATGAAAGTCTTAATAGTACAATACTCAATCCTTATCGAATCCGTGGAGGCTTATATTAACAATTGGAATGGGAAGTCCTTATCTTATGCAGGAAGGATTGAATTGATCAATTCTGTGATTCAGGGTGTTCTATCTTTTTAGTTCTAGTCTTTCCCAATTCCAGCTACTATTTTGGAAAGGCCAACCTCCATATGTAGACAGTTCTTATAGGGAGGAAAACATTTCAGAGTTGCATGGGATAGTTTATGTGTCCCTAAAGAGGAGGGTGGATTGGGTTTGAAGAACTGCAAACTATGAAACTTGGCTTCGCTTTCTAAGGTGGTATGGAATATTTACTCTAAAGCCAACTCTCTCTAGGTAAAATGGGTGCATGAAATCTATTTAAAGGGCTCCACAATATGGGATTGGAACCCCTATACCTTTGATTCCCCCTTATGAAAAAACTTGTTATGATTCGGGATTTACTGATAGAGAAGTTGGGGGGGCCAAATGCATGTAGAAGCTGGAATGCATAATCTATGCACAAGTGGTAACCTTTCTTTGCACAAAATATATGATTTAATAAGGGTTAAGCCCCATAGAAGACCATGGATGTCCTTCATCTGGAAATAGTATATCCCTCCTAAAGTCTCTATCATTGCATGGCTAAGCTTACGAAATAGGCTGCCTACTAAAGATAACCTTTTATTTTTGGAGTTGGACCGAACTTGTAAGTTATGTGGTAATGAGCCGAAATCTATCGACCACCTTTTCTTCAAATGTACTTTTACAGGGGATGTTTGGAATGACATCATGGGCTGGTTGGGAATGAATCGGGCCATGTCCACACTCTCGAGTGCTATTAAGTGGATTCATAAATACTACAATGGAGCACTAATTCGATGTAAAGTTGCGAGACTTGCCCTCCTCAACACCTTATACATGATATGAAAGACTAGGAATGATGTCTAACTAGATGAGCTTCCTTTACAAGGTTTGATGTAGTTACAAAGATCAAAATTGTAATGTACAAAATCTTGTATAGATTATACCCTGTGGAACTTATCCACTTTTGATGTTTTGATGATGTGAAACATGTACTTCTTTATACTATTTCGGTTGTACTTAGGGCACTGGGTTGTTCAAATTTTTGCAGGTCTTGGTTATGATGAGGAATACTTATGTGGCTTGTCTTGTATACTTGGGATGTGCTGAAGGTTTTGGAGGCCACTAATACTAGGGATATGTATGGGGGGTTAGCTACGGTTTTATTGAATTGACTGGAAAAAACTTTTTGGTTGGGATGAGCGCTGACCTGGCTAGCCTCAATGATGAGTGGTAACCTGCTAGATGGACAGGGTTGGATCTTAGGTATGGATGAGTAATGCCAAGAAGCCTATTAACAAGAGTAGATACATAGAGGGAGGTCATAGACCTGCATTTTAGTCACTTTGGGTGTAATGGGGTTTGGGTATTCTTTTTGTAAATTATGAGCTGAGTCACTAGCTAAGGGTATGCCCCTTTGATTTTTGTATGGACTTGGGTACATTTACTGCAGGTTTTTGGAGATCACCAATGCTGTGGAAATGGGTGTGGTTAGCTACGATTGCACATGACCTGGCTAGCCTCATTGTGAGTGGCAAAGACAAGGACATGGTTGGACACGATGGAGAGGAGGTGTATAAAGCACTCCCAGTAGATGTTGGCAACTGGTGCTAGCGGTAGGATGGAGCTGCTGTTGTCATAGGAGATGATCATTTTTAGTTGCTGGATTGTTTCTCACCTATTTGATTTATGTATTATGGTGCACTTCTTCTTGTTGGTGGTTACGGCTGCTTCTAAATGGTAAATGGGATACCTCGACTAGGTGAATAGTGTTACTGTTCATCGACTGGTTTACTGCTCATGGCAGAAAATGGCATCTAATTGCTGTAATTTTGAGTTGGCCCTTGATGTATGACAAAATAGGATCCATTAATGCTGCTACTAGCCGTGGATGTTGAGTTGGCAGCTGATCAGATTGAGTTGCTGGCTTGGCCAATGAAGTAGGTGGCATTTATGGAGACAGTGGCTACTGTTTGCTATGATTTCAGCTTATTAGCTGATTCAAGGGTGGAAATCACAGTTTTACTGTTTTTGTCTTCTTGGCTGAACTAGGTTTTGGGAGTTCTGTTGGCTGAGATTCGGCCTTTTTCGTCTCCTGAGATGTCTTGGTGATGTGGAGGTGGCAGTGTATTTGGTTTACATGGTGCTATTCTGTGCTTGTTTGTTTTTACATATTGTGCAGGTTAGCAATTGGTGCTGGCAAGACGATGGAGCTACTAGTACAATAGGAGTCTTCCTTATCTAAGTTACTGTTCATCGCCAGAAACACTGTTCATCGCTGGAAATATTGTTCGTCGCCAAAATCACTATTCATTGCCAGAGCTACTATTCATCACCGACAGCTAAATAAAATACTACCAATAGGAGCTTCGGCTGGTAGTGTTTTATTCATCTCTTGATTTTTGAATGGATATTTATGTAATTTTGTTGCACTCATTGTTCATTGCCAGAATCGCTGTTTATTGCAGAGTTACTATTCACCGCCAGAGTTACTATTCACTTCCGGAAGCTGAATAAAATACTATCAATAAGAGCTTCGGCTGGTAGTGTTTTATTCATCTCTTGATTTTTGAATGGATTTTTATGTAATTTTGTTACAGTCTATTTTTGGTAAAATTGAGGAATTTGCTTACCTAGCTTCTTTTTAGATGTATTGAGGTACTTGGCTAATTTTCTTTGGATATACTGGGAAAGTGGGTTTAACTGATGTAGGATTTGTTTTGATTGGGGATATTGTTGACTATTGTGGGTCGGGGTATGCCTCTAAGGACCATATACATACTCATTTTTGGTATAATACATTTACATTTTACCCAAAAAAAAAGAGCTATCAATCTGTCAATCCTTACTATGTCCGGCCTGGTAAGTTTTCCCGTATTGAGTCAAATTAAGCCGCAGACTTCACTTGTGGCGGTGCCCTTCCGTCAATTCCTTTAAGTTTCAGCCTTGCTACCATACTCCCCCCAGAACCCAAAGACTTTGATTTCTTATAAGGTGCCGGCGGAGTCCTAAAATCAATGTCCGTCGATCCCTAGTCGGCATCGTTTATAGTTGAGACTAAGACAGTATCTAATCGTCTTCGAGCCCCCAACTTTCGTTCTTGATTAATGAAAACATCCTTGGAAAATGCTTTCGCAGTTGTTCGTCTTTCATAAATCCAAGAATTTCACCTCTAACTATGAAATACGAATTTCCTTGACTGTCCCTGTTAATCATTACTCCGATCCCGAAGGCCAACACAATAACCAAAATCTTATGATGTTATCTCATGCTAATGTATACAGAGCGTAGGCTTGCTTTGAGCACTCTAATTTCTTCAAAGTAACAGTACTGGAGGCACGACCTAGCCAGTTAAGGCCAGGAGCGCATCGCCGGTAGAAGGGACGAGCCAGCAGGTGCACACCTCGCGGTGGACCGGTCAACCAAATCCAAGGTTCAACTACAAGCTTTTTAACTGGAACAACTTAAATATACGCTATTGGAGCTGGAATTACCGCAGCTGCTGGCACCAGACTTGCCCTCCAATAGATCCTCGTTAAGGGATTTAGATTGTACTCATTCCAATTACCAGACTCATGGAGCCTGATATTGTTATTTATTGTCACTACCTCCCCGTGTTAGGATCCAAATAGGTGTACAAGTTGAAGTTCAAACTAGATGGAACGATAGATCGATATAAGGTTAGTAGCTAAGGAGTACAATAAAATTGAGGAAATTAATAACTTTGAAAGTTTTTCACTAGTTGTAAAGCTAGGTACCATGGGAGTCTTTTTGTTCATTTTTTTTGTTAATTTATAGTTGTTAAACCAATTAGATATCAACAATGCCTTTTATATGAATACTTAGATGTAGAAATTTATATAAAACCTCCAAAAAGATACACAAAGGCAAAGGATGTTCAAGTTTACAAATTGAAGAGGTCTCTTTATGGCTTGAAACATGTTTTATGCAAATGGAACCTAGAATTTACATCATAATTACAAGCATATGGTTTTAAGCAATTAAAAAATGATCATTGCTTGTTTGTGAGATACAGTCATGACCCTTATTTAGCCTTAAGTGTGTATGTTGATGATATGTTCATGATAGGATCTTCAGTAGTTGTAATAACAAAAGTCAAAGAATTTTTGCATGCTAAGTTTACGATAAGTACATTAAATAAGTGAAAGAAAGTTTGCATGATAAGTTTACTATAAAGGACTTTGATTATGCATAATATTTTTTAGACATCGAAATTGCAAGATTAGAATTTGGTATTTATATTAATTAAATTAAATGTTCTTCAAATTATACAAGATGTTATATTAATTAGATCAAAAGTTATAACTACACCACTTCTAAGTAATAAAAAAAAAAACAATTGAAGCTTGTCCTTTGACTCCTAAACCAAAAAAATATAGAAGGTTAAAAGGAAGACTTCTTTACATGCGTTTCATGCGATCTGACATTACTCATGTCATTTAACAACTTATTCAGTTTGTTTAATCACTATCTAAGGTTTACTAGTATACAACTTTACATATTCCCAAATACTTAAAACGTTGTCTTTTCAAAGGCTTATTTCTTCATGCAATCAATTCATTCAAGCTTAAAGTTTATTATGATAGATTGGGCATCTAGATATAAGATGTTTACTAATTGGATATTTTATATTCTTGAGAGGATCTCTTATCTCTTGGAAAATGAAGAAGGAAACCACAAGTATTGCAGCAAGGAATTGTACTGAGATCATAGCTCATTCTTGGAGAATTGATTAACTTTATGTCTTTTAAGGTGTGTAGATTATTGATCTTATAGAGGGAATAATAAAATGTGAGATTGATTGTAAGGATGCTTTCTACGGAGGCTTCTTTTATACCATTTTATTTTGATGATTAATTCAATTATTTACCATTTTAACCAAAAACAATTATAATTTGATACGAGATAAATATAAGCAAAACTTTATTCAACGTGTTCATATTTCTTTCAAGGAATAAATTGCAGATATATTTGCCCAATCTCTCTCTACTCTTCAATTTTATTTCATCTCGTTTAAGTTGGACTTACATGATTTTTATCAAACTAAAGGAAAATCAAGAAATTATTTAATTACTAATGTTAACATTTAATTTTTTATTCAAGTTTGTTATAATTTATTATTTATTATTAGCTGATTCAAATTTTTTTATTTTATTTTGCTTTTTATTATTAGGGGTAATAATGGGCTGATCGGGTTGGGCTCACTGAAGCCTGAGCTCAACTTAATAGCTTTTACTCAAGCTCAGGCCTAATGCAACCAAGCCTCTAATTTTTTAATTAAAAATAAAAAATGATATCGTTTTTCTTATAACTATCATGCTTCAAATTGAGTCAAACTCGAAAAATCTAAACCTGAGCCCGACTTGAGGTTCGGCCAAATTGGACCTAGCCCATTGAACTCAAGATGAGCTTGAGCTTGATTGTTAAATCTATTCTTTACTTTCACATAAAATTTTTAAAATTACATGATAAATCCAATTCCGTAAATTTTGATTTCCTTCTTTGAATTGGCTTTACTCGAATCTCCATTTTTTAATTATGGTTTTACTGTAAAATTGTTCAACCAATATTTATTATTATTTTAAGTGTATATCGTGTAGCTCGATCAAATAATCGTTAAAGGAACTCAAACTCAAAACCTCAATACAATCAATAAAAATCTTAAAGACTCCTGACACCGCTCAACCACTCCTTAGTAGGCTTCATTGTAGTTTCCTCCAGCAGGCGGCGGACTAGGTGAGGACTCGGGGGTGTGAATCAAAAATTGGGTAAAAACGTACGTGTAGAAGGAATCTATGAACAGAAAAATGCGAGTTACAATGCCACTGTTTGTCCATTTTCTGGTATCCCTCGTACTGGTGCCCTGTTCGTTCAGAACTGACTTGGGAATTTCTCGGAACATTACATTTTCTAGGTGTCAATCGTATGGTCTTGGAACCAGGGGTCCTGTCCAAGTTTGGTCATCGTGGTAAAGTCTAAAGTCTTCTGTTTGCTGATTATGGAGGCTTCAGTAGCTCCACTCTTACGATTCATTTACACTTGGATGATAAAGGAACTTTTTTTAATTCAAGCGTTTCACTCTGACGAGCAAATAGACAAGGAGGCGGCATCAATACAAGCTACTTTTGACAGGTATGCAGTCTTAAAATGAGGACCCGTAGTCTTCATTCTCAAGGTACTCTCCTTCACTGAACACGTCGAGAGATACTGAAATGCCTAGAATATACCATCGAATCAGCACTCCCTTTATTACATTGCAAATTTTTATATAGGAATAAATTAAAAGTACCTCTTTTTCTGTCGCTTTTATTTATTTATTTTTAAATATAATAAATTATGGGTATCTCTTTTTATGTGCCCTTTATTTATTTTTAAAAAATATTTTTATCTATCTAAATTATTATAAAACTATATTGTCATATTATAAATATTTAAAATAAAGTCTTACAATTTTATTAAATTATTTTAACACAAATTGTTATGTGATTACGCAATAAATTATTTATTTTGAACTAAAAACTTCAAAAAACTTACTCATGCTATGTTTGATTAGGCGGTTATTATTAAAATGAAATAAAATGTAATATTATTCTATCATTTGAGAGTAGAGTTTATAATAAAATAGAATAGAATATAAGAGAAAAAAAGGCAAATCTTATGAATAAAATATTGTGAACTCGTGAGAATGACAGGGCCATCCATTTCATTTATACATGAGATAACACAACATTCTAGAATAATACAATAATTACAATAATGATAATTCCTGATTATAATCTACAATAATGATAATAGATATAAATCTTGATTATACTCTAACATCCCCCCTCAAACGAGAGGGTGTAACAGTCATCCCGAGTTTGTCTCTGAAGTGTTGAAATTTGCCTTCTGACAATGCTTTAGTCAGACAATCTGAGATCTGATTTGCTGAGGGAATATATCTAACATCAATCATACCAGATGATACCAAGTCTCGAATAAAATGCACATTAATTTCAATATGCTTGCTACGAGCATGTTGTACAGGATTTGCTGCCAGTGCTCTAGAGCTCAAGTTATCACACCATAGTAAAGATGGTTTCTTGATGAAGAGACCAAGTTCAGACAGCAAAGAATTAATCCACTTGATCTCAGTTGCACCATCAGCTAAGGCTCTATATTCAGATTCAGTACTTGATCTTGAAACAACACGATGTTTGCGAGAGGACTAAGAGATGAGAGTATTGCCTAGATAGACACACATGCCAGCCATAGATTTCCTATCATCAACATATGTAGCCCAATCGGTATCAGTATAAGCATGTAGCTGAAGAGACTTGAAGGGTTTTATATGCAACCCAAAATTATATGTGCCCTTGAGGTAACGAAAAATTCGTTTAACACCTTGAAATTGACCTGTTCTAGGTTGAGAGAGATATTGACTAAGCTTGTTAACAGCATAGGCAATGTCAGAACGAGTAGTAATAAGGTACTGTAGGGATCCTATGGCCTGTCTAAACATAGTAGGATCAGTCAAGAGCTCTCCATCTTCAGATGAAATTTGTCTTCCAGTTACCATTGGAGTTGACACAGGAGCACAATCATACATATTAAACTTTTTTAGCAGATCAAGAATATATTTGGTTTGACTTAGATAAATTCCTTATGGATTGCGATAGACTTCTAAACCCAGAAAGTAGTATAACGAACCCAAGTCTTTAAGAGAGAATAAAGTATTCAGTTTTTGCTCCAAATCTGTAACATACTTACAGCTATTCCCAGTGACCAGTATGTCGTCCACATAAATCAAGACAAAGATAATCAGACAATATGTTCTAAGCATAAAAAGAGAAATATCACTTATAGCATTTTTAAAGCCCCATTGCAGTAAAGTAAGTCTTAAACGATCAAACCAAGCTTTAGGAGCCTGTTTTAAGCGATAAATAGCTTTAATTAACTTACAGACATGATTGGGGTGCTTTGGATCCACAAACCCTTCCGGTTGCTTCATGTAAACCACTTCTTGCAGGTGTCCATTTAGGAAGGCATTATTTACATCAAGCTGTCGAATCTTCCAGTTGAAAGTCATTGCAATGGTCAACACCAGGCGAATTGTTGTAGGCTTTACAACAGGACTAAATGTCTCACTATAGTTAATTCCTGGAGTTTGCTGAAAACCTTTGGCCACTAATCGGGCTTTAGGCTTTAGAAAAGAACCATCAACCTTGAATTTGGATTTGAATACCCATTTACAATCAACAAATCTTTTGATTATGATATGGTACCATCACCTAAGTTTTATTGCGCAACAACGCTTCAAATTCATCCTCCATTGCACGATGCCATAGAGAAGAAGCCATAGCTTCTTTAACCGACTGGGGCTCTGAAAATTTTGCTAAGGAAGCTGGATCTTCAACTTTCAAAAGTCCAACATAAGGATGTTTAGGCTTAGTAATCCCAACCTTGGCCCATGTGACCATTGGATGTGTATTTGGTGGGTTTATTGGATCATTATGTACTTCTGGTGACACTGGACGAATGAGCCCTAGAGATATTGAGTGAGTAGGCCTTATTGTTGATGAACAATTTGAAGGCTCCTTATTTGTACTTTCATGTCCCTGACTGGAGAACTCAGAAGATGAATTTTGGGCCCTTGAATATTCCTGTCTTGATGAAATAGAATCATCACTCGATGGTAGTCGTATAGCATCTTGATCACTTTCTTGTGTACCCCCTAGTGCTTGAATGATAAAGGGTACTACAATGTCTGAAAATGTAGGAGTAGAGCGTCTTTGTAGAAATCCTGATGCAAAAGGAAATACAAAAGGATCAAATATAACATAACGAGAAATAAAAAATTTTCCTGATGCACTGAGACATTTATAGCCCTTTTGTTGAGATGCAACACCAAGATAGACACGTCTTTGACTATGGAACTAGAATTTGTGTGCATTATATGGCTTTAAGCACAGATAACATGCACACCCAAACGGTTTCAGATCCTTGTAATCAGTGTCTATCTTAAGCAACCGAGACAGAGGCGTGTCTCTTTGGAGCACTGGTGTTGGGAGACGATTAATCAAGTACACAGCCATCTGAAAAGCATCAACCCAATACATTAGAGGAATATGAGCTTAAGCTAACAATGTTAATCCAGTTTCAACAATATGTATGTGCTTTCTCTCAGCTCTTCCATTCTGAGCTGAAGTATAGGGACAAGGAAACCGCAATATGATACTAGCTTCTTGTGCCAATGGAACAAATGGTTTGTACTCTGTCCCATTATCACACTATATTGCTTTAATCTTGGTATCAAATTGATTTTCAACTAAAATTTTGAAGTGTTTAAAGGCCACTATAGCATCTCTTTTATGTTTTAGAGGATATAGCCAGGTATAACGGCTAAAACCATCTAAAAAATGAATATAAAATCGGTGACCTCCCACTGAATGAACTGGAGAAGGACCCCATAAATTAGTATGAATTAATTCAAGAGGAGCAGAAGCATGTGAAGCAGAAGTAGAAAACGGCAGTAATTTTGATTTTCCAAACTGACATGCCTCACAAACAAAATTTTCATTAATATGAAATTTCTGATTACCTTTATTCAAAACTTGTTTTAAAACTTTGATGCTAGGATGACCTAAAGCTTCATGCCACTTTAGAAATTCTAAATAATCTGACTCTGAAACATGCTTAGCGATATGAACTTGAGGCTGCAAATTTAATCTACTGTCCACCAAGGGGTGTATCCCTTCCTTTGGCATTCCCTACATTAGAAGTCGTCCTGTCCCCGTATCCTTCACAAGACATCCACGATTAGTAAATTCAACATCAACAGGGTTATCTTGAACTAGTCTGTGCACACTCATTAAATTTTTAGTAGCAGAAGGCACATAAAGAACATCTTTAAGCAGTAATTTTGATTGACTGCAAAGGATAGAAGCAGAACCAATACCCAATATCTGACTCTGTTCACCAGTGCAAGTTGTAAGATGAGACTTACCAACAGGGGTAACCAGATCTAGATTCTCAGAATGAGGTGTAACATGATAATTTGCTCCACTGTCTATATACCAGCTGGGTTATGAGACTATATATGGATTAACATAATGGGCCTGAGGTGAATAAGAAAAATTGTCAGAGGCACGATGATAATTATTCAAATATGAGAAACCATGATCTTGAAGAGAGTAACAAGTTGCCACGATGTGTCCAGGTCGCTGACAGTAGTGACAAAAAGGGCGGCCACTATTTCCATTGCGACGGCCTCGTGTGCGGCCACCTCTCAAGCCTCTGAATCCTCGCCAATTTCCATGACCATTGCCAAAGTCAGAACGACGGCCCGAGTCAGAGCGACGAGAGTCATCATCTCGTTGGGCTATATTTGCAGAGGCTTGAATGCTAAGATTTGAGAACTGATTCAACTGAGTGAGATGACTTTCAAATGCTAAAAGAGCCGATTGGGCTTCTACCCATGTGAGATCGGGTTTGTCCGCAAGCTTGACCACGATGGCATTATAATCACCATCAAGGCCATTGAGAGTGTGAAGAATCAAATCATCAGTGGCCACAGGAGAGCCAGCAAGAGCAAGTTCATCAGCAATACCCTTCATCTTAGTAAGGTAATCTTCCATTTTCAACGCATTCTTTCTCATATTGTGAAGCTCATTTTTTACTACCATGACCCGAGCCTTGGTGGAAGCACAGGTCAGTGTACGGGCACTTTTCCAGAGATCTTCAGTCGTGCGACAGTGAAGTAGTTGAGCCCAAACTTCTTGGGTCATCGTGTTACGAAGCCAGCCAACTAACATGCGATCCGTCGAGAACCAAGCATCAAAAGCGGGGTTGGGCTTTGTTCCTGCATTTTCAGAAAGAAGCCGTGGAGGAACAGTGGTGGTACCGTTGATATGCCCCTCAAGTCGATTCCCTTCAATCAAGGGGAGGACGATGGACTCCCAAACCAGATAATTAGTGCGATCCAGCTTGATCGCAGCTGTTTGGCTAGAGGAACTGAAAAGCGAATAGGTCTTGGATGAGGTAGAATCATTAGTCGAGATGGAACACATGGCAGTGGCTATAGTGGTGTTAGGCCTCTTGCTCTAATACCAAGAGAGAAAAGACAAATCTTATGAATAAAATATTTTGAACCCCTAAGAATGACAGGGCCCATCCATTTCATTTATACATGAGATAACAAAACATTCTAGAATAATACAATAATTACAATAATGATAATTCCTGATTGTAATCTACAATAATGATAATAGATATAATTCCTGATTATACTCTAACATATTAGCTGTTAGATGATTCTATCAACAGTTAGCTAATAGCGGACTAATATTGTTGATTTAACCAGTAAATAACATCAATCGTTTATTTAAAGATGTTTGATAAAATTAGTTATTTAGTATTAGTTGTTTATATGTAAAAAAAATGACATATAAGAGTATGACCTAAAAAAATTTATAAGAACATGAGTATTAGTTGTTTATATTTTAGTATTTCTTTGAATATTTGCATAAAGATTTAGATGGATCAAAAGAAGTATAACACCATCCTTTTCTCAAATATCTTCTATGGAACCTTAAGAACATTGAAAACCCTTCCAATACAACTTCTCAATAATGAATGAATTCGATTAAAAACTTCTCGAGATCCAATTAAATTTGCAAAAGCCAATTGAAGAACTTGAGAAATCACTAAAATGTCATTAAAAATAAGCTTGAGAATGGGTTTGGTAAGACCACGAAGAGTTTTTATCAAATGCAATATTAACAAGCTTAATATGAAATTGGGTCTGTAAAAAAGATATCGATTTAATTTCTAATTTTAGTAAATATAAATTTGTGTTATTCGAATTTTTAAAATTTAAAAATTGAAGCTATATTTTTAATATATTAAATTAAAATAAAATTATTTTGAAACTGTTGTTTATATTAGTCTCTTAAATTTTAAACTTGGATAAAATAATTAATTTAAAATTTATAATAATATATTATTACATACATGCAAATCCACATTTAAATTCTAATTTGTTTTTTAAAATATTAACAATATTACGTATATCAAAAATGGAAAAAATCCAAAAAATAAACCATTAAAATTTGCAATATCATCCATTATTCAATTTACAGGATTCCTGAGAAATCACACAATTTGCACAAGGACAAAAGAGAACAGCAGATACAGTAGAGAACACTATTTAGTATTTTTACAAAGATGATAAATTGAGACTTTACCACTTGTGTCATACATACGTATATCATCAAACTTGAAGTCTATCAGTAACTAACTCCTCCTCTCTCTTCTCAGTTTCATTATCAGTATCATTCTCATCATCATCATCATCTTCTTCACTACCAGTACAATCCATTGTTCAATTTACAGGATTCGTTAGAAATCAACTAAATTTACAGAAGAACAACAGAAAACAGCAGGAAAAAGAAAAAACACTACTTAGTATTTACAGAGATGACAATTTGAGAATTCCCTACCATGAAGTTGGATTAAGCAGCTGTTATGCAGAGAAGCCTGTCAGCAAGTAACTCTTCTCTCCATTTCTGCTTCACCTTTGCAATAAACTCCTCTGCTCTCTTCTTCATTTCATTATCAGTATCATTCTCATCATCATCATTATCTTCTTCTTCACTACCAATATCACCTGAGTTAATATCTTCATCATTATCTTCAATAGACCCATCGTAGCCCTGATTTTCATTATCATCTACGTTGTTCCTGCACTGGAATTTATCGTCTATGTCGATGGTTGTGGTGTTAGGTTCGTACAGAAGAGAAGTTTGAGGAAAGAACCCTTCAAAATCTGCTTCAGATGTCTTGGAACTTCGAAGCGAAATGATTAGAGTGATGAAGTTGAACGCCAGAAAGAAAGCGAAACGACCTGGCTTTGAGTTTGACACCACCAGGAAATCATAGACAGAGAGAAAAAGGTTTTGGTGATGATAGGAAACTGAGAATGAGAGGTAGAAGAGAACTAACAGGACTAGAAGCACTCCAATTGTCTTCATACTGAATTGAATTGGTGCCATCTCCCCACTTCCGCCAATGCAGAGGACAGGATTTTATGCACTTCGTTAGATGTTTTTATATAATACGTTAGCAAGATTTAAGACATAAGTCAATTGTTAAAAATTTTTAGTTAAGCATATAAATCCTTAAAACTTAGTCAACTCAATTCAAAATTTTGTTTTAATAATTTATGAATATTTTATATTTAAAAGGCTTATATAATTTTGTTTTTGTTATCATAATTTATAAATTTTTTATAAATATATTAGTAATTATTTACTCGAAATAAAGTCCCTTATTTAATGTTAAAAATTGTACAAAAAAGAAATTATATAAATTTTCAAATGTTAATTTTGACATAATTTTATCAATTATATCTAATAAAATAATTTCTTAAATTGAAATATTCAAAAAATTTAAATACTTAATCAAAATGTAAACTTATTCAATATATAAAATTAATTTTAAAAAATTAAATTAAAATTTACATAATCCTATCCTTCCAAATATTTATAGTTCTCTATTAGCTAGAGATAAAGACCGTATATTAATAGATTCCCTGAACAGTCTATTTATTAGTTAAAGAAATGGTCCTGTATTACCGAAAATTTTCAAACTCGTGATTTTTATTCAGAAGTTATTTATTACATGGAAAATGACGTTTTCTGGAAAGTGAAAGGCACTACTCTTCCAAGTCCATTGGATTAGGACGGTTGAACGACAATAGCCTCAGGATTAAATTTAAATTAATTGAACTTTAAATTGATATCATTTTAATTATTCAATTCTTCCTACAAATTAGAGTATTTTTTATTTTAATCTTTGAAAATTTTAAAACTAAAAGAATATTACTTTTAAAAATTTTTTAAGAACACGTTATCTTTTAACAGGTTCAAGCTTGAATTTGAATTACCGATCAAACCCAATTAAATTCAGGCTTGATTTGAGAGAATATAGCAATTGATAACATGCTGAAATCACCCTGCTGAAATGAATAAATATTTATGTGACAACAAGACTTAGTATTTAAAATGTATAATAATAGGTGTCACTTTCCTGAGACAAATGAGACGAAAAATATTTGTGAGTTCATTTTTATGTAAATGTAATTGGAAGGTCTGCTTCCTAATTAATTTTAAAAAAAGTATGCAATAATAAGGTTTATTTTTTATTTTAAAAATATCAAAATAATATCATATCAATATTAACAAAATATTTAAAAATTTCCAATCATTTACAATTTTTTATAAACATTTTAAAAATGTTAGGATTAAATTTGAATACTTTAAAATTTAGTTTTGTTGTAATATCTTATATTGACTAAGTATGAAAATATTAAAGGGTTTATAAGTGGTAAGAGTTAACTATCCAAATGACTAGTTCTAGTTATTTTAGCAATAGTTGACCTAAGCTCAATTCTTATTAACAAGCTTTACACTCTACCCATATTAAAAATTCTAATATTTATGTTCTACCGTAAACTTTGTAGTCCAAAATACACTATAAAACATAGTTATTACTTCCATATAGTTGAACTTCTGAAATAAACACACAAAAATCTTTCCCTTCTGTACAATCCTTTCTCATATTCATGCTGCGAAACTCTCGTTAATTCATCTTTATTGGTACACCTTCAAGGACTTGTCACCAATTAAATCAATAATGAAAAGGGCAGGAAGCTGTTCTACATACAGAAACTCTATTATGACCATTGTAATCTACAGAACTACATCTAAATAGCCTGATGGTTTGATCCCACCCAAGAAACTTGTCCTCCAATACTCCATAAGTCATCCTAAAGTAATAAAGCTTGCAAACAAAGTTTGATAATGAAACATAAGTAGTCCATGTGGAATAATAACTACTAAAGAAGCTAAAGTTATGGGAGCCTCAGACGCAACTGATTGTTTTCTTTGTCAGGTTTTCTGGGAATCAACCATCCGGTAAAGATATGTTGATATCAGTTCCCGATTTCCTGACATCCTGCACTGGTGGCATGCCTGCCCAATTCTCTCTCTGAAAGGAAATGGAATTAGGCTGTTTGTGTCCACCCACAGTTTCCTCTTGTTCTGCATTAGGAGCATGTACTACACAACCTGAAGACGGAACTTGTGCCACAGATACTGGCGGTGGATCCATCTTCAGTTTCTTTGGTTTCTGGTCCTGCTGGTTGCCTGGCAGGAAACTGCCTACGACAACCTGCTCACGGAATAGAATTGAATTAGCATTCGTGTTTTTTGTTTCAAATTCCCGAATTTATAAAGAGACGAAAAGAAGGAAATATATCAAGAAGCCAAAGATCTCCAAAGCCACCCAACATTTTATCCTGCTTTCTTTAGGCACTTGTCATGCCTCAAGACCAGGTTCTACACGTTATTCAAAAATCTTACAGCACTTCGCATCCAAACTAAAATTATTGACAACCAAGGACCTTGAACTGTTTCTTAACGGTTTTGTACAAGGTGTGTTTTTAAGTTTTCTGAAACTGTGAAACATTGAAGGGATAGCCTACGAACATAATACTGTACGAATTATAGATGAGGTTACCTGTAAAGGACTAGCAGCCACCAGAAGTCCAGCAACACTCCCCCTTACGACACGACCATCAGGACTGACCAAAGAGATGCCCATTCCACCTGATCTACTTCTTGCTCCTTGAGTCTCCACAGGCATAAAAAAGTATTTCCAATCAGCCCTGTAAGAGACGACGTTAGAAAAAGCGTATAGCAATAAAGTCTGTATCTTAATTTCTTTCAAGCTTCCAGTCCGTGCCACTCGCCAACCTTCAATCTTGTGTTCACTTTTGGCAAATACTATGAAACATTTTCTACTTAATAAAACATTGTAAAATCAAATTATACCAGCTAACAAGGCAAGACATATCTGAATGCTAGGCTAAGGATTCTATTAAGATTGAACCTAGTTAAAGGTTTCGCATGAAACAGCCAACAAACTCCTGCTTCATCCAATTGAACACCAATCTCCAAAGTTGGGGTTTATATATTATCATATCAGACTCGTTAAGTATACAATTAATGCAATATAAAGCTTGCAAAACCTAAGTTGGA
>JAOQMS010000007.1:25140294-25155816 GCA_027563885.1 Erythroxylum longipes
TTATTTGCATATATTTTTATATAAATAAAAATATAAATAAATAATTTTTAAATATAAATCAAATATAATAGAATAAATTTTAGAAAATAATTAATAATAATATTTTTATATAATTAATAATAAATTGTATATATTTAATAATAAAATAATAAAATATTTATTATTTTTAAATAGAAAATATATAAAAATAAGTTACAATCGTGATTTTTGTTTTCAAATTATAGCGTTAAATCTCTTACAACAACAAATTTAATATCAGTGGTATAATAGTAATTTATTATATATTCTATTTCATTCTATCTATCTTCCAAATAAGAGTTCATTATATTATATTATGAATCTTTCCATCATTCCCAAATAACTTTTCACTATGTTCATATCTATTCTATTATAAACTATTTCATTCCGTTATATTTCATTTTATTAACTAAATCCAACCACACAGCCTAAAGCAACTTTTATTTACCAAACCATGCAACAGGGAGTGCTCGAAGGAAAAATAAATGAAAAGTTTTGGAACTTAAAGAACAAGGATTTGATATGGAAATAATGGCAGAGATAAAATGAAAAAACAGAGAAGGAAGAAGGAAAAAAAGAACAGAAGGGAACAGTGAATCTGCACTTAATCATGCATTTATTGTTTTTCCCGTGATCTGGCATGGGGAGTAGGCAAGCTGCAAATTTTCGGGGAAAATAACAATTGGTTTTTTTGATTCATGAGAAGAATCTCTGTATCGGAACTTTTTCCTGGAGTGGCATATTTTCTACTGGCGCATTTTAACACTCCCATCCTCACCACGTGGATACCATTTTCGGGTTCTTAATGTCTTGCTCTGTTTTTCATGCTTAATCCAAGATCAAGAAATGCCAGTATTTATGCTTTGTAAAATTTTCTTTGCTTCTTTATCCAACAACTTGCGAACATGTTCGTTTCTAATCATGTTTTCTTGGTTTTGATCATGTTTTTATGTTTCTCGCTAATACATGAACTTATTCCAGTTACTTAGCAAGTCACCTGACAAATTTCCAAAACAGAGAAAACAATCAGTGTTCTTTGGTAAAAATTACCATATTTTCAAGAAGTCAAAAAGGCCGAGGAAACCATTGAATCTGGATTCCTGTCAAAGTCTAGATGCGTTCCAAATTGTCTTTAATTCAGTCTTGCTCTGTATATCCAAAAAAGATTTGAAAATGAACCTAGAACCCGTAATTCTGTCTGCACAGAAAAACACATTGGTAACGGTTTTTCAATCTGCCATACATTTGTCACTCGGGGCTTTTGTTTCTTTTCCCAGACCATTACAATATAATCCCTCTTCTTTCATTCCTCCTTTCCCCACATTTACTGAAACATCTAGGCTCTGTTTCTTTTCAGTACTCTGTTTTCTAGAACCGTAATCGGTCTAAGTTTGCTAATAGATGGGGAAGTTTTTGAACAGTTTCTCGACCAGGCACTTGCTGGTAGCTTCTTTAGCTCTAAACGTGAGCTTGCTTGTGAGTGTCTTCTTCAAAACTGGTGCAGATGGTCTTGACGGAGTGTCACTGCTGAAGCAAGTGGTGACGTTGGCAGCTATTGGTGGTCTTTTGTCTGAACTGCATGCTTTTCATCGGACACAAAAGACAACCACGTCTTCTTCGTCTACTTCATCTTCTACTGTTACTATTGCCAACCTAGGAAACGACAGGGTCATCGATCTCGACCAGTAAGTGTGACTAACTCGGTCCATCTTTCCTTCCTTCCTTTCTTTCTTTCTTTCTTTCTTTTTGGATATTAACTATCTTCTCAAAAGCTTTATGATTTGATACTAACCTGGTTTTGAACTTTGCAGTGCATCAGTTATTTATCTTTTTTCGTGGTTTTGGTAGAGTTTTGTGTTGTCTCAGCAAATTTTGACGAGACTACGAATTTGAACTTCCATTTTCCTCTTTCTAAAGTTTTTCCCTTTTCTCGCACAAAAGGCTACTTCCAAGCCTTGAAGGTCCTAAAGACTCGTGCTTGGAAACGGTCTACTGTGTAGAGAAAGAAACCTAGTTCTTCCTTTTCCGCACATGGTGACGGCTGTTCTTTTGTAATCTGTCTGTTCCCAACAAGAAGGGTGAATTGCTGCTTCTAGTAGTGCGCTCGAATAGCAAGGATCTCACCTTGGACGGTACTTGTTCACTGTTTGACCCACCCCACCGCCATAATTATTCTCCTCACTAACTCCTACTCTTTGCTGGTGGACCTCAAACTGCCTAAATAGTCCTAAAAAAGCAGCCTTCAAGACATTTTTGGTTTTGTTAAATCTAACTTTAGCTATGTTCGTCACGAAGTTGGACAGGCCAAGGTGTATCTTTGTGGGTCCCCGTGGTCCATGGGATCCGGGACCAAATAACCTTTTTCTATTATTTTACACCTATTATGTTATAAATAGGGCTACAAAATTGATCCGCTGTTATCTTTTGAAAACAGGGGCACATATTAGTTGGGAACAAAAGATATGTTTCCATGCAATTTGAGTTGTGTTATATTTTTCTTTATAACTTTTTATAAAGTTTTTCAAAGATCCTCCTTCTGTTTTATATTATAAGAAGTAGACTTTTGTTAATCTACCACTTTGTGGATCCTCGTAAACAATATTTTTTACTAAAAAAAGAAAGTTTGAAAAAAGAGAATTTATATTATATATTCTTTATAAATTACAATCATTTATGTAGTAGAGTATTGAAGCCTTAGTCAAACATGTGAATTATACAGTTGCTAGAATAAGGAATGATTTCCTGATTATTTGTTGAATAGAATTTATCATGTATTTGTTAATACTCTCCCTCAAGTTAGATTCAGAAGATTAATGGATCCACGCTTGCTTAACAATCACTGGAATTGAGCTGAAGGTAAGAACTTAGTGAATACATCTACCAATTGATCATAAGATCGCACATAACGTGTTCTAATAAGCTTTAACTAAACTTGCTCGTGAATGTAGTGACAATCGACCTCGATATGTTTTGTTTTTTCTTGAAACCTAGGATTTGTTGCAATGTGCATAGTTGCTTGGTTGTCACAAAATAAAGTCATTGGAGTGTCAAAAGGACTGGCCAAATTAGAAAGAAGGCGTTGAAGCCAGACAAGTTCAAATGCAGCAGTTGCCATAGGTCGGTACTCGACCTCTTCACTAGAGCGAGATACTACGTGTTTCTTGCTTTTCCATGAGACCAAATTACCTCCAACCAACATATAATATCTAGTAGTTAAACGTCTGTCAATTGCATCTCCAACCTAATATGAATCAATGTAGCCTTCAACATTGATATGTCCATTTCAAGTAATAATAATCCCACAACCAATTAAGCCTTTCGAATCATCCTTCAATTTACTGTCTAAAAGGGTAGAAATAGGTTTTGAATTTGTCATACTTGTTATTTTGAAGCAAATCCAAAATGCATTTGCATTGGTTAAGAAGGAAACCTGTGCTAGAAGTTGCCATCTTAATTCTCAAAAAGTACTTCATGGCCCAAGATCCTTAATTGGAAATAATTGTTGCAGATGTTTCTTTAGTTTGTTTATTGAATCTTCATTATTTCCAATTACAATAAGATCATCTACATATATAAGCACCACCAACTTTGCAATCTTTCCAAGTCAAACATACAGTGATAAATCAACAGTACTTTTTGAGAATCCAAGTCCTTTAAGAGCTGAGCTCAATTTGGCACGCCATGCTTGTGGACTTTGCTTTAATCCATAGATGTATTTATGAAGTTTACATACCAAGTTTGGATCACCATGTTGCGGATGATTAGGAGGAAGTTTCATAAGGACTTTTTCTTCGAGATCTCTATATAGAAAGGCGTTTGTTACATCCATTTGAGATAGTGATGGCCACTAATAAAAACACTCGAACTATATTCATTTTTGCAACTGCAGCAAAAGTTTCCTTGTAATCTACCCCATATTTCTGTGTAAATCCTTGAGCTACGAGACGCGCCTTATGGCTATCGATGGATCCATAAGATTTGAATTTTGTTTTGTATACAATATACCCATAGACATCCGACTGCTTGTTTTCCACTAGGAAGATGTATGACACTCCACGTGTCATTCTTTGTAAGTGCTTTTAGCTCATAATCCATAGCTTGCCTCCGAGAAAGAGCCTTGGAGCAACTAGTAAAAATTGCTCTTTTGTGACCATAAGGCTACAGGTTTAAGTAATAGAAACAACCTTTTTGTAAAAATTACAAAAAGAAAGTTGCGTAGATAGATGACCCTCTTCTGACCGTCGTAAAGCTGGGAACCTTGTGCACAGAGTATGTTGACTTTATCCATAGCTTGCCTCCAAACGTCTTGAGTTTGAGCTTCTTGAAAGGTTTTTGGATCATAAACATTAGAAATAATAGAGAGGTAGGTTGAGTATGTAGGAGATACCTTCTATTAACTCAAATAATTTGAGACTGGATGCTTGACAAAATAGGCAACATAATCTTGGAATTTTCTTAGAGGCTGACGATTTTGCGGTGGATTCCATCAAGGAGCTAGTGTTTGCACTTGATCAGCAGGTATTTCTTGCTCATTTTGAATGATATCAGCCTCTTGATGCACACAACCAGTCAAGTTCACTTGATCATCAGAACCTGTAAGCCTGGATTATCTATAACTTCTAGAAATCTAGAACCTGTTTCAACACTTGGTAATAGAAATAATTCAATGATAATCTCCTCCTTATTTGAGGCAAGAAAATAGGGTCTGGTTTCATCAAACCGCACATTCCTTGTCACATAAAGCTTCCTCGTATTCACGTCATAGCATTTGTATCCCTTTTTGGTTTATGAATATCCTAAAAACACACATTTAATAACTCAAGGATTAAGCTTAACCCTTGAATGTGCAGCCAAATGAACAAAGCAAATGCAACCAAAAATCTTTAGGTGAGATATATCAGTTTTTCTATTTAGCAAAACTTCAAGTGGACTTTGGAACTCCAAAGTGCGACTTGGTAGCTTGCTAATGAGATAAGTAGCTTTTAACACTCTATGAGATAAGAAAATTTTGGAATATTCATCTAAAGCATAATTGCAGTGGTTTTCTCCAATAAGTCTCCATTCTTCCGTTTCGCAACCCCATTTTTAGGAGAGTATGAGTACATCTAGTTTAATGCACAATGCCATTAGAATCTAAAAAATTAGTCGTGTTACGATATGTAAATTCTATGCCATTATCAGTTCGAAGATTTTTTATATGAGCTAAAATTTGATTTGCAACCATCACATGAAATTCTTTAAAGTTTACAAAGACATCACTTTTTGATTTCAACAAATAAACCCAAGTAACTTTGGAGAAATCATCAATAAAATTTACAAAGTATCTAAAACCATCGATGTAATTAAGAATAGGACCCTATACATCGGAGTCAACTAACTCAAAAGGTTTAGAAGTTTGAGACAGTGACAACTAAAAAAGGAGTCTAAATGACTTAGAATAACGACAAACTTCACAATCATGGGTTTCTCTAGACAAAACATGAATTATTTTTGTAAGAACAAGATTAGAGGAATGAGCTAGACGTTGATGCCACAAGAGTTGCTTTCTTGTAGGAATTGCTAGAGCTTGAGGAATTTTAGAAGCTTGATGAACAAAACTAAAATAATAGGGACCGCACAAGTAGAATCCTTCACCAATCATCATTTTGGTGATATGGTCCCGAAATACAACCTTATAAAGAGTAAATAATACTTCACAATTAAGAGTTTGAATCATTTTTTACACAAAGAGAAGCTGAAAAGAGAAAGAAGGCATATAAAGAACGTTAGAGTCAATGGAATTTGACATAAGTTTGATTTTTTCCTTCACTTTGATAGATACGTTATCATCATTGGCTACAGACATAGCAAAAGAGAGAGGATGAAAATCACATAAAGTGGTGAATTTATTTGACATATTATATGTGGCACCAAAATGTATAATCCATAATCAAACATGGAACTAAAATCTAGAGTGGTAATAAAGGCAGTCATAATACCTTGGTTGTTTTCAGAGTTAGCAACATTGGCATCAGCTAAAAAATCAGCAAATTTGCTCAAGAGTGTAGCAGGTATATCACGACTTGGTTCTCCATCTTGGACAGCTCCTTGACCATGTTTGTCATGCAAATAGCTTGCAAACTCATTAAGCAAAGTAACTAGATTAGTGGAACAAGATTCAACAGTGTGAGAGGCTGCATTAGCTCTAGAATTGGATCCATGCCTTTGATCTCCTCCCTTTTTATTTTTACCTGATTTGTGCTTTAATTCTAGATGAAGGATCCAACAACGATCCATTGTATGTCCAATTATATTACAGTGCTCACATTTCAAGTCTGGACGCTTGCCCTTGTATAGTTTCTTTTCAATATAATGATAAGTAAGATAAGCGTGAGAATATGAAGTACCTGATGTAGCACCTCGAGGCATGATTTTTCTACGGACTTCTTGTATAGCTGCATAGACTCCTTTTAGAGATGGTAGTTCTATTGTCATTAAAATATGGCTCCTAAACTCTTCATAATCTAAATCAAGACTTGATAACAGTTGAAAAACACGATCTTCTTCAATTCGTTTTCTCAAGATCAGTGGATCAATAATGTGTGGATGATAAACTTCCAATTCATTCTACAAACTTTTGAGTTTTCCCAAAATGCTAACAAAAGGTGTCCCTTCCTGTTGCAGGTTTGCAATTTCTGTTTGAATATGAAATATTCTGGTAGAATTATTTTGGTTTGCATACATATCTCAAACAACCTGTTAGGCCACTTATTCGTTAGACTTATCATAAGAAGGGTAAAATTGGGAACTGATACGTGTGGTTGTTATAACAACCTGCAGCAATGCATGTGAGGGGAGTTGTTAGAGAAAATTATTATAGGAATATACCCTATATTGGGAGAGTCCATTAGGACCTCATACCTATACATAAAAAAAGGGGAAATGAGTGGGGGGAGAGAATTTACTAGGCATGGGGGGAGAGAATTTACTAGACATAAGTAAGTGGGGGAGAGAACCAGCCTCTCAAAAGCTAGCCCATTATTCTATCAAATTTTCAGCAATATAATCAGTATATCAGATTCTTAACAAGTTGGTATCAGAGTAGTACTTGGGAAGGCTAACAAAAATGTGACCCAGAGGATCGAGACTTTGGAGGAAGAAATGGGGGCCATACAAGGCAACATTATAATGTTAAAAGACGAGGTGCAAGTGATGAGTCGACGCTTTGAGCATTTGATAAAAATGCAAGAAGAATCTGCCAGAATAGCCTCATCTTTGGTGTCCAGTTAGGAGAAGGAGACCCACGTGACAAGTCCCAAGACAAGTGCCAATGTTTGATCGGACAAATCTGGATTGGTAGATTTTGAAAGTGGAAAGGGTTTTCAGTCAACACCAGTGTATGAATGAGGAGAAGTTAGAAGCTGCCATAATCGAATTGGAGGGTAACGCTTTACTCTGGTATCAATGGGAGAATGAACATTGACTGATACAGTTGTGGGAAGAGATGAAGCTCATCATCCTTAAGCAGTTATGACCAACCTAAATCGATTCATTATATGAACAATGGATGGAGCTGCGTTAAGAAGGGGAGGTCCAGGAATACCGACGACAATTCAAAGAGCTGACGACACCACTTGATAACATCATAGAAGAAATAACATTGGGTAGATTCATCAATGGATTGAGGCCGAGCATACGAGCTGAGTTGAGAATCGTAGATCCTCCTAACTTGGGTAGGGCCATGGATCTTGCCCAGAAAATTAAAGATAAAAATAGGATCGCGGGTCAGTTACATGAGTATCGCAGGGAAGATCCTCAGCTCCCAACCCCTCACCTTATTCTTAACTCTTGGATGAATGTAGGTTACCATGTGTCGAACTCGATAGCTGAAGGACTAAGGAAGAAGGCTAAAGGAGGGCCTACGATCTCTCGAATAGGAGGAGGAATCTGGTGACTAACGGAATCGGAGATGTAGCGGAAGAGGGAGAAAGGACTGTTATTTTTGCGATGGAAAATGGGGGCCTATTCATCGTTTTAGAAAGGAGTTGAGTGTATTAATTACCCAAGATGAAGGTGAGGAAATCAAGCAGCTCGCACCAAAATTGGAGACAACTGAGGTTGAACGAGGTGTGGAGATTTCTCTTAACTCCGTGGCTGGGTTGACATTGCCTTGGACAATGAAATTGAGGGGAGCAATGGGAGAACAAGAAGTCATAGTGCTAATAGATTCGGAAGCCATACACATTTTCATTGCATGGGAACTGGTTCGGCAATTGCAAATTTCAGTTACCAAAACATAATAATATGGGGTCACCATGGGAACTGGAAAGGCAGTGACGGGAGAGCAAGCTATTTTAGGAACTAAGCTATAGCTACAAGGCATAGAAATAGTCGAGAGCTTCCTTTCTCTGGAACTAGGAAGTTCCGACATAATATTGGGAATACAGTGGATAGAGACGTTGGGAGTGACAACGACCAATTGGAAACTACAGATTATGAAATTCCGCTTAAGAGGTAAAATAGTGACAGTACAAGGAGACCCTTCTCTTGGACGAACTCTGATATTCCTCAACTCGATGATGCAAACGATTAAGAAGGAGAGAATGAGGATTATAGTTGAGCTCAATCAAGTAGGCAGGGACCCACAGAAGATTGCAAAAGTACCAAACTACCTTCGACCTACTATAAACAAGTATCAAGGGGTGTTTGAAATGCCAATTGACCTTCTACTAACTAAGGGGCATGAGCATTCCATTGTGCTCAAGGAGGGAAGTTCACCAGTGAGCGTGCGGCCATATTGCTATCCACATGTTCAGAAGGAGGAGATTAAGAAGTTAATTCAAGAAATATTGATGGCATGGATAATCAGAGTAAGTAACAGCTCGTCTTCAAGCCCGATCTTGCTAGTCAAAAAGAAGGATGGGTTATAGAGATTTTGCGTAGATTATCGGGCCTTAAACAAGGTAACTGTTCCACACAAATACCCAATTCCTGTGATTGATGAGCTGCTGGATAAATTACATGGAGCTCAGGTGTTTTCCAAAATGGATTTGGAGTCTGGATATCCCTAGATACGTGTCCAACCAGCCAACATACACAAGACGACCTTTAGAACTCACAATGGGCACTATGAGTTCTTAGTAATGCCTTTTGATCTCACAAACGCTCCAGTAACCTTCCAATCACTCATGAATTCGATATTTCAACCTTACCTTTGGAAATTCTTCTTAGTCTTCTTTGACGGCATTTTGGTTTACAGCTCAAAGGAGGAATCACATTTAGTGCATCTAGCTTAAGTATTGGAAACACTCCATCATAACCAACTCTTTGCAAACTATAAGAAGTGTGAGTTCGGCTAAACTGAAGTGGCATATTTGGGTTACATCATTTTTGAAAAAGGGGTGGCTACCGACCCAGCTAAAATTTAGGCTATGGTGGAATGGGCAATGGTTACAAACCTTAGGGAGTTGCAAGGTTTTTTAGGTTTAACTAGATATTATTAGAAGTTCGTGGCGGAATATACTAAAATAGCCCAAGCGGAACATGTTAAAATAGCTCAACCATTAATGAAACAACTAAAGAAAGATAATTTTGGGTGGAATTAAGAGGCAAAGCAAGCTTTTCAGAACTTGAAACAAGCTATGACAACAATTCCAGTGTTAGTCATGCCAGATTTTTCATGACCATTTATCATTGAGACGGATGCTTCCGGTTATGGAGTGGTAGCGGTTCTTTTACAAGCTGAATAGTCAATGGCCTATTACAATCAAGTGTTAGGACCACTAACTCGTGTGAAATTCATATATGAAAAGGAGCTGATGGCAATTATTTTAGCTATAACAAAATGGAGGCCGTATTTGCTTATAACCAATTTTGTAGTATGGATAGACCAGCAAAGTTTAAAATTTCTGTTTGAACAACGGATTGTCGGGGCTGATTATAAAAAATGGGTCACTAAGTTGATGGGATACAACGTTGAAATTTAGTATCGGAAGGGAGCAACAAGCAAAGTAGCCGATGCCCTTTCATGGAAGGATGGCACCAGCTAGAATTTTCTGAGTTAGCAGTCCCATAGTGGTCACATTGGAAGGAATTGCAAACTGAATTGGAAGCAGATGATTTCATCTCTAACATTTGAGAGAAAATTAGCTTGGGACAGTAGAATCATGAAGGATTCTCTGTGAATCATGGCGTACTCCTTTATAAGAACCGATTAGTCGTTCCAAATTCTTCTCGGCTTATTCTAATAATCATGTAAGAGTTTCACAAGTCACCAATCGGTGGACACTCTGGGATAGCCAAAACATATCAAAGGATAACATCTAAAATATTTTAGATTGGAATGTGAAAGGATATAATCAAATTTGTCCAAGAATGTGTCAACTGCCAATAATAAAAATATTCTGTAACAAATCCATCAGGGCTACTTCATCCTCTACCACTGCCAGCCAAGGTTTGGGATGAACTAACGATGGATTTCATTAAAGGTTTACCACGATCAGAGAGATTTGATACCATTCTTGTAGTGGTTGATCGTTTAAGCAAATATGCATACTTTATCCTGAGAAATCGGACTCGATTCGTTTCACAGTGTAAACTTCAATTTCGTCGTTTCGTTCCATAGAACTCTCGAGCCATTATGTTGTGCATTGCATTTTTGATATGTTAAGTTATGATGTAATTTGAGTGTTATGCTTTGATGATAAGTATTCCTATATGAGCATTCATATATGTTTGTGTGTGGTTCATTATCACTGGCTATAAATATATTAGCCACTGAGCTTCCTGGCTCACCCCATAAATTTTCTACTCCTCAAGTGAAGAATCAGCAGATCATAACTGAGTCCTTGCAAAGTATTGACAATCTCCAAAAATTTCAGACTAAGAATTAAAAATAAATAAATTAAGTGAAGGAGTTAGTAGGAAATTGCTTTTATAAGGAAGGGCAAAATTGGAAACTCAAAAATTTTGTCTTAAGTTAATAAGACAAAGAAGAGAGGAGTCGTGTGTGTTAAGGAAGAAAAGAAGGAGAGGAGACCTAGGGCCAACAACAACACCCTTTCATCGCAGTCACCGTAGTAGAGGTTTTTGCTAAGGAAGTAGTTAAGTTTCATGGCATTCCACAATCAATTATTTTAGATCGAGACCGAGTTTTTTGGAGCTTCTTTTGGAAATAATTGTTTAAGTTAAAAGGAACCACCCTCAAACACAACACTGCCTACCATCCTGAAACGGATGGACAAACTTAGGTGGTTAATCGATGTTTGGAAACATATTTACGTTGCTTTGCGTCAAAAAAACCACAATCATGGGCTCGGTGGCTAGCTTGGGCAGAATATTGGTATAATACCTTCTTTCATTCCTCTACCAAATGCACCCCTTACAAGCCTTGTATGGAAGAGACCCACCTCCATTTATGCCAGTTGAAAGGAGAGCAGCTACGGTATCCATGGTGGAAGAAATCCTAGAAGATAGAGATGCCATTCTAGATGAGCTACGCATGCATCTCATTAGAGCCCAACAGAACATGAAATTATATGCTGATGGATCTTGATGCCACGAAGAATATGAGGTGGGAGACAGGATTTTCTTGAAATTAAAACCATATAGACAGCGGTTGCTAGCAAAACAGAGGTATGAGAAATTAGTTGCTCGATAATATGGCCCTTTCAACGGTGACTTACAAGCTAGAACTCCCTTCAACAATAAAAATACACCATGTTTTTCATGTTTCATAGCTTCAGCGTGCCCAAGGCGAAGTCTCTTCTTCACCATTTTTACCTTCGCAATTGACAGCCGAACAAGAATTAGTGGTGGAGCTAGAACAAGTGTTAGCTATACGACCAGTGAAAAAAGGTAACAGAGTGGACATGAAAGTGTTGCTGAAGTGGAAAGCTCAGCCAGAATTTGAGGCCACCTGGGAAGACTTTCACTCTATTTGCAACCAATTTTTAGCTTTCTACCTTGAGGACAAGGTGGCAGCCTGGAAGTGGGTTATGTTACGCCAACTATTTGTTATACTTATCATAAGAACGGTAAAATTGGGAACTGATACGTGTGGTTGTTATAACAACCTTCGGCAGTGCATATGAGGGGAGTTGTTATAGAAAATTATTATAAGAATATACTCTGTATTGAGAGAGTCTGTTAGGACCTCATACTTATAAATAAAAAGGGGGGGAAATGAGTGGGAGGAGAGAATTTAATAGCCAGAAGTAAGTGGAGGAGAGAACTGGCCTCTCGAAAGTTGACCCATTATTCTATCAATTTTCCAGCAATATAATCAGTATATCAGATTCCTAACACAACCTCCCAAAGATCTCGAGAGGAATCTGAATAACTGAAAATTTCGGCTACATTACGCTCCATAGAGTTGAGAAGCCAAGACATAACCATCTGATCTTTTGACAGCCTTGCATCATATTCTGTTTGAGTCTTCATCAGGGGCCTTTTCTTTGCCGTTAATGAGACCCAGCTTGGATCTACCACCAAGAGCAATTGTGACAGCTCTTGACCGTGGAAGATAATTAGACTCATTCAATAACACAGAACTCAGTTTGTGAGAGGTGTTGAGGTCAAAAGCAGAACTATTGCAATCACCTCCTTTGATGTTGTTATAGAATCAGAAGACATTTCTGGTTTGGCAGAAGCCGGATTGTCTTGCTCTGATACCACGAGGAAAAAGAAAGTATGAAAAAAGACATAATTTCTATTGTATACTCTTTATAAATTACAATGATATATATAGAAGAGCATTGAAACCTTAGTCAAATATGTGAATATACAGTTGCTCTACATAGCCATACAAATAAGTAATGATTTCCTGATTATTTGCTGAATAGAATCTGTCAAGTATCTGTCAACAGTTTACTAATTGCAACTGGATTTTTTACTGGATCCCCACATTACCATTTGATAGATGTTTTAGCATTACATACAATCACACAATTATAGATGTATATTCTTTTGCGGTCTTTGTTTAATGCAGTGGCGATCCGACAATGTACGAGAGGTATTGGCAGCAAGTAGGCGATAAATCTAGTATTTTGATTCCTGGTTGGAGATCAGTGAGTTACTTCTCTGATACTGGGAACGTTTGCTGGTTCCTGGAACCTGAGTTTGCCAAGCAGGTAACTAGGCTCCATAAGATTGTTGGAAATGCAGAAACTGAGGGCCGTCACATTGTTGTTGGAACGGGTTCTACACAGCTAGTCCAAGCCCTCCTGTATGCTCTGAGCCCACAAGACGCAAAGGAACCGATCAATGTCGTCTCTGCAGCTCCTTACTACTCCGTGAGTATAAAGAATGAGCTTATGCATCTTTAACCAGCTGCTTTGGCCTGGCCTAACATGACTTTACCTGCTGTACTGCAGTCTTATCCGGATATTACTGACTGCCTCAAATCAGGCCTCTATAAATGGGCTGGAGATACTCGGAGTTTTGATAAGGACGGACCATACATTGAAATAGTTAATACGCCTAATAATCCTGATGGCACTTCCAGGCAGGCAGTTGTTAACAGAAGTAGAGGGACATTGATTTATGACTTGGCTTACTACTGGCCACAGTATACACCAATAACTTCTCCGGCTGATCATGACATTATGTTATTCACCGTCTCCAAATGCACTGGACACGCTGGAATGCGCATTGGGTAAGGCTACATGATTTACTTTACAGTTGCTTAAGATAATGAGTGCAGATATAGCTTGTTATCTTTTGCTTGTAATGAAACTATGAGAGCAGCTGCTTCAAAGGAAACGTGGACCATAAAGCTTTGATGTTAATTAGTCTTTCTTTCATTTGCATCGTTTAGTTGGGCTCTTGTTAAAGACTTGGAGATAGCAAAGAAGATCATCAAGTACATCGAGCTCACCACCATAGGAGTATCCAAGGATTCACAGCTACGAGCAGCTAAGATACTGACAGTTGTGTCTGACAGCGTCGAACATCCCAAGAAAAAAGAAGAGTCATTCTTTGATTTTGGCTACAGCAAGATGTCTGAGAGGTGGAAATTACTGAAGGCTGCAGTGGAACAAAGTGGTCTCTTTACTTTGCCCGAGTTATCCCCAGAATTCTGCAAGTTCTCTGGCAAACTCTTCGGGACTCAACCAGGTAAAAAGAAACGAATGACTACTACGTGAAAACCCCATTATTTACCATTAAGTTAATTATCTATAAATTTCCATACAACCATGCTGTACTGTACAGCTTTTGCATGGCTGAAATGCGACGGAGCAGTTAAAGACTGTGAGGCACTTCTCCGTGAAAACAAGATCTTAGCAAGGAGCGGGAAGCATTTTGGAGCGAGCCGTCAGTATGTGAGAATAAGCATGCTGGATCGGGAGGAAAACATCAATCTGTTCATAGAACGGCTGTCCAAAATCCGCATAGAAAAACCTATGTAATGTAAGTAGATATAGAGAGGGTCTGTACTGGGCAACCTATATGTTCCTAAACTTGCAGAAGTATAGGAAGGTTCGATGTTAACTCCTGTTAAATATTTCCCATCTCCATCTCTTTCAAATTAGCAAATGGTTAGACTAACCTTAAAAAATCAAACTCGAAAGAGTCCTTGAATTAACGTGAAAATGGTATAAAACAGTAAATCCCCCACACAAGTCCTAAAGTTTAAAGTTAATTAAGGACGAAGGACCATGAAGTACAAAATTTGGAACATACTAGCCGAATGGTTATGATAAAGACATGATAAGTTTTGATTGTTAACAGTGTGTGATGATTTAAAAATAGTTAAAAAGGTGCATTTTTTATCATAACATTTAGACTAGAATTTAACTTAGATCCTAATATTTAGTAATATTCAAAAACAGCATGACGTTTAAAAAACTATCTTCATATTGACAAATCCTAAATTTATATTTGTATTTTATCAAAAAAACAAGCACATGTGATATTGTTTATATTGAAAATGGGATGCATCACGATATGTTGAATGAACTAAGGAATGTTTCGATTAGCATATTTATGAAGAGGTTATGGTCTGTTGAATCTACGATCTTCTGGTCACAACGGAGCAACTTTATCAGTTACTTCGAGGCTCCCTTTTACTATTAATGAGTTTATGATTTTGATCAAAAACAAGATAAGGATGAAATAAACTCAAAAACTCACAAAGATAGCTTATAAAGTTGATAAAGAGAAGTTAAAGTTTACAAATGTCGCATTGGAGATTAGACAAAGAACAAAAAGGAGATCAACACTTATCAAGGTCATTCTTTAATGTATAATATTAATTATAATTTTACTTTGTTAATTTGATGTTCTAAAAGGCTCATCATGTATAAATCTTTTTACTTTATTTCATTACAGGAGTCTTTATATTCATTAAGAAGTATTGAAATTTTTTATTTTAATATAAAATTCTTTCTATCTTTCAAATAAAGTTTTGGGGAACATGAATTCATAATTAAATTGAATTTGAACATTTAAGGTGTTAAAATCATGCTTTAAAGGTGATTAGTTGACTTATATGAACTAGTAGTTGACTGATATAAATTAAAGTTG
>JAOQMS010000007.1:25176558-25191536 GCA_027563885.1 Erythroxylum longipes
TAAATATATATTATAAATATCTAATTAATAAAATTTTTCGACGGTTATAATTTAAATATAATGGAAATATATATTTTAAAAAATGTTAATAAAAAATTTTACCGACGGAAACATTCACAATTTCCGTAAGTAAATATCTACACAGTATACCGACGAAAAATAAGATCCATCGGTAATGAGTAAGTTATTTACCGACGATACCGTTATGTCCGTCGGTAACTTTACCTATGGTATTAAAAACATTCCAATGCTAAAATTACATACGGTTTAGCAACTTACCGTCAGTAAAATTAGCGTTGGAAAGTTAATTTCTGTTGATAAGTTTACCGACGAAAAATGAGGGACGGTCGGTAAATTTTCAGTTGAAATTACCGACGGTTATACCTTTCGTTCCGTCGGTAAGTTTAGCTACGGCCGAATCTCCAACGTTTTTGTCCGTCGATATATTCCGTCGGTAATGTTAAATACCGACGGAATATTTGTCATTTCCGTCAGTATTTTCCGTCACTAACTCACTATTTTCTTGTAGTGTATGTATATATGCACGTCTTTAATTTCTAAATATACTTAAAAAATTTATTCAATGACTGATTATTAATAATAATAATAATTACAAAATAATTATTTAATTCATTAATTAAATTACAATCAATTGATTAGTTAATTATGATATATTAGATATATATAATAATAATAATACCTATTAATTACAAACTAATACTTTACAATATTTATTCAAAGATTTATAACAAAAATAATAACAATTAATAAGTAACACCCGTGATATTCGTTTTTACTTTTTACTGAGATATTATAATATTTGTATTTACTTTGTATATTTAATCTATTTATAACAAATACATTACACTATACATTTTCTTAATTTTTTAAATTTTTCATTCCAAATTTTGACTAACTAATTTTACTAATTCATTTTTAATATTCTAACTTATATTTTTTAATATAACAAATTTTAATCTTGTTAATTCCTTTCTTAATATACATTCCAATTTTTAAATATTTATAATTCTATTACAAAATTTTTAATTACATAATATTTATTTATATATTAAATTCCAACAACTAAATTAAGCATTAATAGCCCTAAAATTAAATTAAGTGGGCATTAATTTAATTTTAGGGCTATTTGCATCACTGCGCATTTGCCTAGTGTCCCTATGCTAGTTCTTATTCTACGTGCATTCACCACGTAAAAGAAATGTTTCTGTTCCTAGTCCTCGTGCATGTGGCGTGATTCAAAGCCCTAGCTGTAGGTAGTTTGAAGGAGTAGTACTTTGTGCACGTGGAGACTCTCATTAAGTTCAATTCCCAGATCACTGAGCTTTTGGTATTTCTGAGTAGTACTTTGTGCATGTGGAGACTATCATTAAGTTCAATTCCCAGATCACTGAGCTTTTGGTATTTCTCCACTGCTGTTTATACCAATTCTCTTGATACAATCTCCACTACCGTTTAAGAGGGATCAGTGAATGAAGGCTTTCCTGTCTATCATTGGATATACTAAAGCCTTTGAGGGATTCATAACAATTTCTTTTTGCTTTCTTTTCATCAAGCTTATGATTACTGGTATCGTATCCGCTGATATGTCAACGGAAAATGACACTAAAATATGTTATACCAAGCCGAATTTTACAAAATTTCGATTTGTGACAGTACAGAGATAAAATAGAATATATTAAAATATTGGGTAAAAATTATAAATTAAGAAAAATTAAAGAGTTAAATTGAAAATTATATATTTTATATTTGAACATAAAATAATTTTAATTAGATAACAGTTATTTTATCCAAAATAAAATATTTTATATTAATTTTAATAAATAATTTGTCGAATCAAATTTTATAATACTATTTTACTTTTAAACTCAATAAGAATTAATTTTTAATTATGTAAAAAATTTTAACTATTTTATAATTTTAAAATTATCTAAGATAACATTTAATATTAACGATCGGAAATCAATATGAACTCTGCGAAGCTTGCATTTTTTACTTACTCATTCTGATGGTCATTTAAGATTCCAATTTTGGCTTGAACTTTTGTAAGCTTTAGTGAGCTAAGGTGCCTGCCTAGGTCTATTGTGCTAATATCTTAAGGAAGAAGAGATGGGCGAAATTTCTCTAGTTTCCAACTTACAATAATCATATCGCAAGGTATATATGGTCCATCATTAATTGTTTAAAGGAAAATCATTGAAGCAAAAACCAAAAAGCAAACTACATGAGGATCTAAGATAAAGCAGGAATGTGGAGGATCAACATCTAAAACAACTCCAAATTTTACAGAAGTTCCCTAGCTAAGCTGCATTGCAGAATGCAATTATACACGCAATAGCTTTTCCATAGATACCTGATTTGTAAGGATTTTATCTTTGTAAAGCAATCACAATATCATTTATGTCAGTGATGTTAGGCCTAATGTAGAGATTCAATTAACTTGTTACTGCTAAGAGATGGAATTCCTTCACTCTTGTCTATGCAAAACCATGTGTTTTGAAGTCATTTACGTCGCAAAAAACTAATAATAGAAATGCATCGTTGAAATAATACCAAACGTTAATAGTCCTAAAGGTAACAGTAGATGAGTAAATCAGAACATCATATCAAAGAAATCTCAATCCTCTCCCCATAAAAAGATGCAAATGCAGTACTATCATGTAATGCCACAGTCCCAACAGGAAGAAAATGCAAACAGGATATGCATTTACTGCAAAGTTTGCTAGTCCCTAGTCAATCCTTCCATTTATCACCTGCCCATTTACTTCTTCCTCACGTTTTTGCAATCTGCAGAGAGAAAGATTGATGGGTTTGAAAGATTCTGAATTTTGAATCATCACTGTATTCTTCACAGTAGTTCAAACATCCAGCATAACTACATAAAGGCTTACTTTCCTACTCTGACCTAGCCGTCTGATTGTATCTAATCCAAGGAAACATGTCATATCACAAGAACTTAACCCTTTATCTGCCTGTTCCTCTGAACGTATCTACGCATACTGTCATTGCATACACATTCTATATCATATACTGTTAATGTACTTTCCTGTGTGTAATATTTATGTTCTTGATATAATAAGCAAGTTTTTTTCCACGGTAGAGAAAGGAGAAAGGTCAGAGATTGTATTTAGTTCACCAAAACTTCCAAGAAAGATAAAAGTTGAAGATTTGGTAATCTCGAAAAAGGTGGCTGACTCAAGAGGCGATGAATTGGAGGACAATAGACGTGACTCTCTCTCCCTGTACACGTCTCTTTTTGTATCTTCTCCTCTCCAAAAAACACAATGATGTTGGGACCTGACAATCTGACTCTGACAGAGCCAGCAAGACAGAGACGAAGAAAGAGGGAACAGTTAACTTTTTCTTTAAGTTTTATACGGGTGTTACTGCTCAAAGATTGACAAAAAGTGGAGCAGAAACTGGAGAAATGGTCGTATTTTTTCTGAAGAAAGCTCTTGTGCCCCTTACAGTCACTGTGACACGAAATGTAACCGTGTGGATATGAGAGGGATACTGAGAGAGCGAGTGAGAAAGCATGAAATGAAAAGAATTAAACAGTCGAAGAAAATAAGGAAATTCTCAGTCACCTCCTTCACTCAAACCCTATAATAAGTCACATCTCACTCTCTCACAAACACACATACACGTCCATAGTGTTAGGATTTCAGTGAGTTCGAAAACTTGATGTTACTTTCTTCTGAGAGAACTAAAGTAAATATATCTTTTTTTCTCCAGAGAGGCAAGAATAACATGCATATGTCTATATTATATGTATAATACATGTTGGGTAGATGTTAAATAACAGCTCAAATACCCAGGACGCTATAGGATATGAAACCCTAACCCTAATCTACTTTAATGCATAGGTATACAGGTATCCTATGGAGTTTCCTTGCAATTCCTTTTTTACTAATGTTAGAATCAATATTTTCACGCATAAATACAGAAAATGAACCCTGGGAAAAGTTTGAGGCTTTGGGTTCAGATTTTGAGCATAAGTAGATAATGATCATAGTCTTGTGTGCGTGAGAGAGGGAAGGAGGGAGGAAACAGTGTTAGGACTTGTATCTACTGTTTTGTCTAAGAAAAACTGTGGTTAAAAACTGTAAGTGGTGGAGCTGGAGAAGTAATGAAACAGGAAAAGGAAAAAAAGTTGTAAGAACCCTTACATGGGAGAACATGAGCTACTTTTGGATCCAGTAAAGCTATAATACGCTGACCTACAGTGTTTAGATTCTTTCAATCATACAGAAGAAATAAGAGGAGAAGCTGTGTTTTACATGTTAGAAACTACCTTATATATGTATTATATGTATGAATGAATGAACAAAAGATATGGAACAAAGTAGCATTGATATGTATAATATTTTCTTTTCTTTATATGGTTGAAAGAAAACAATACAGAAGCTTCAATTAAAAAGAAGGGATATTTAAGTTATGCGTAACTTCATATATGGATTATTTCTACATATCTTCACAATCAAAAGAGACTTAGTCCAAAAGGAAGATTATAAGCTAAACCTTGATCAGCGCAAATTGGAGTTGAATTTGAATATCTTTTTGATATACAACTTTTCGAGTCTATGGCTAACATTACGTTGTAGACTTGCATAAATGCAAAATTCAGCGGTCCCCACGAACAATTCAGAGTAAATAATGAAAAGAATATAGTGTAAAGAATGACTAAGACGTAGACTTAGGCCAAGGGAATCCTCTTTATAAACTTAACTAATGTTACTTCATTTATTCTTAAGCATAAACAACAAATGACAGAGAATTGGGAAACTTTCAACATGCTCATGCCATGAGTTGCAATAGTGACACTAAAAAAGTTTCAACAGCCAACAATATGTTATTTTGTGCACCCTTATTTTAACCATGTTAAAACATGGCTAAAGAAATTAAAAGTTTATGGTTTTAGTCAGTATACTTAAGAGCAAAACCAGCCCAATTACCAAATAAATTACTAAGAAACAGTAGAACTTAACTATTCTAGCTAAAGAGTCCATGTGAGGCTACCTAGCTAGAATCCTTATAATACCATACCGAGAGAGTTCTTGCAGCGCATGCCTAGAGATGGTGGCTAGAAACCCTATATGGGATTTCCATCGGACTGATCAACAGTTGATTCACATGCTACCATCTCGACCTCCTTCTTCATTGATATTCCCTGACGGGTTCCCATTCCAAGGAAGTTGGTAAGGAATGGACAGACCAGAAAATTGGTAGAAACCACCTTCATTCCCTATCCTTTTGTTGAACTGATCAACTAGTGGCCTTTGGCGAGAAGTCGACATTGGTGTCAATGAGCTAGCTCCCAGTGTTGGCAATGCTGTGGAGATTTCAGGGCAGGTGTATCGAATCAGATTGGCGTTTGCAGCATCAAGTTCTTTCTGCAACCTCTCGACCTGTCTCTGGAGGAAGGAGATAGCACCTACACATCCATATACGGGATCTCTCACTCTTGCCTCAGCTTCATAGGCAAGAGAGTTGACAGCATCTTCTCGCTGGTGAGGAAGGAGCTCGTTGAGGAGCTTCGTTACATTGCTTGCTCCGAAGATCTTGTGCACATTGGCAAATTTTTGAGGCTCCTCCGGTGGGAAATAAGGGGCAAATATGCAACCTGGCATGCATTTCCTCCTCAAAAATTTGCAGGCAGCACATGGAGAGTTGTAAGAGCTTGATGAAGCCATATTTTCTCTGAAACAAAAGAAAGTAAAGCCCAGAAAGAAATAGAGAAATTTCTGTGAGATTTCCTTCAATATGTAAGACTTTTTGCCCCTTCAAATAAATTTGAATAGCAAATTTATTAACTAAAACATTTTTCATATATTCATCTCTCCTAAGCAATAATTGCAGAGGTTCAGAAGAGAACCAGCTCTTCCATTTTCTTTCACAAAAATCATCCTTTCATTATGATAAATGTTTTTTGTAAACCCCTTATCATTTAGTGTAGCCACTCCATAACTCATAGCTCCTGTACTGTCTACTAGGGGGATATGATTTGTAACCTCCAAGAGTCATGATATAGTAGATGAAGGCACGAAGTAAACCTTAAACTCCTCTTCCTTTTTCTTATTCGTTTTCCAGCTCCTAAGGACTCACAGTCATACAATTAGAGCAAAAGTCCCTCTTACATATCATTGAATATCAGTCAAAACCCATGTATGGGTCTAGCCATTGATCTATTACTACCAGATAGTTAACTACCCCGCATCTTCCTTCCAATTCTTTTCTTAGCTTTTTGTTCACCTGTTCCTTTTGTTTCCCTTGATTTCTTTCTTTTCCATATTATACTTGTTCCATAAACTCTGAAAACAACTTGACTGTTACGCTTCACTTTACAGACAAATTATATCTTCTGCTGCTTGTCTCACTTTAAATTTTGTTGACAGATTTTGTATTTCTACGAATCCAATAACTCCTCTCTTCCCACACCGACCAGCCCCTCTACTCATGACCCTATCTTTTCCTCTCTGTGTCGACGGATGTTAATGCTTTGATCTTTGGAGACTTTATGTGTTGCAGAAGCAACAATATAAAGAATCGTAATCTCTTCAGATGACTCCAACATGGATGGTATGAACATTGCAATTAGCCATGATTGTATATTTATATCTTTAATATATATTGTTCATGAACAGACATACCATCGCCCTAGATCAGAGGCTTTTAACCAAAGAGTTGTTTGTAGTATCTCTTAGCTAGCTTTTTAGCTTGCCCGAAGACCAAAAAAAAAAAAAAAGATGAAGAGAATTGTTAGGCATAGTAAAGTTATAAAGAAGCTACATAAGTTTACCTGTTTATGATCTAGGTTCCTCTGATCAGATGAACAAAAAGAGGACAACCTTTTTTACTCTTTCACGAGCTAGCCAAAACGTTTCTTTTTTTCTTTCCGAGGAAATTTTTTTTAGCCTTTGCAAATAAAAGAGACAAGCTTCACAGATTCATTATTTATGAGAGGTGAGTCCTGAAAGAGGAAACCCTAACTGTAGGGAGAAAGAGAGAATGTGGAGGTGTTAGAGAGAGGTAGTAGAATGCAGTAGCTAGCAAAAGGTAACAGGGTGAGAGAGGAGAGGAAGGGCAAAGAACACAGTAAAATTAGTGGATGGAGAAGAAATGGAGCTAGCTAGGCAAAAGACAAAGGGTAATAAATGGGAAGTACACCGTAAAGAACGACTAGTGCCACTGCATCAAATAATAATATCAGGTATGTGGGGATGTCTCCCATATTTCTTTCTCTCATCTGTCTCTTTCTCATGCACTATGCCAATTATGTTGCATCAAAAAAACTATAGGGCATATTAATTGAAGAACCGTCACCAAATAAGCTTATATATTCTTCTTAATTAATCAGTAATTCATATCATAAATGCTCTCACTCTTAAAAGATGGCAATGGACCTTCCGGTGAAAATTTTCAAAATAATTTTTTAATTAAAAGTGTAAAACGGTGTTTTTCTAATTGGGCTTAAGTTTGGATTGTTTACGACAAGCCCTTATCCTATAATAACTAGGCGACCTGTCTGGCACTCTACGGTAGCTCTACAATCGATATCCGAGTCGACTGAAAAGTTCCCGTGAAGATAAGCCTATTGTTCTTGTTAAAGAAAAGCTTCAATTCATAATAAGAAATATAAATAGTGGAGTTTTATTTTTCAATTTATTAAAAACTTTGACAGCACAACAGTTGTATTTTGACATCCCAAAAATTTCAAAGTTTGTGTAAAAGTTCAAAACACTTCTATTATCACATTAATTTCTCAAGTCCAAATTGTGGACTTCAAATCCACTCACATGCAGTCTCGAATAGTTACATCAATAAACTTTGAAAAGCTAAAACAAAGTCATGCATTCTATTAAAAAATTTTATATATATTCATTCTTTATAAAAATGTAATTTCCAAAACATGTTTAAAGATATGCAATAGTTCTCAAAAATATGTACAATGCAAAATAAAAATGCCTACATAATAATACTTGACGAAGTTGACTACTCACGAGGTAAAGTCCCTGCTACTGAAGCCCCTGAATGTGCACCTGAGAAGTTTTATTTAAAAACAAAAAATAAATGGTGAACTAAACGAGCTCAGTGAGTATTATTAGTTTCCAATAAAAACATTATACAAATATTAACCTCCATAAAAGAAAACAATTTCTTTTCTTTTCAAGTAATAATCAATGTTCTTACGAAATACATTCTTTTCTTTTCATAAAATCAATGCATATGTAAAACAAAACATATAAATTTTTCGGAGATTAAGTTTCACTTTTCTTGTAAAGTATACAACGATGGCAATCAATACTTTCATGAACTTTCTTTTTAAAACGTAGTATATCACTAATTTTCTTTGTCATATGGTACCCTTAAGTGTAAGGCCACGGAGTTGGTTCTGTATCGCTTACTCATGCCTGATTAACCTATATTTACCAACTATTATAAAACTGGTTCTGCATCGCTTAGCCATAACGATGCCAGCACTATATATAAACCAGTAGTTATGGAGCTGGTTCTACATCGCTTATCCGTAATAATGCTAGCACAATATATACTCCACACGTGCAGAGGGCAACTCACAGGATATACTGACAGACCCAACACCACCCATGTTAGTGACAGACGCCCCTAAACACCGCCATGCACGTTAGGACATACTCTGATCGATATAATCATATGTATAAAGACCTAACGGTGTACTATAAGCTAAATCACAATTAATACATGATCGTGAGTCATTTCAATACCAATTAAAAACATATTCAAAATCCATTTTTATGCCGATTTAAAGCATGTGCAAATCTCTATTCAATGCCAATCTAAACCATGTGTACATCTCGTTAGTTTCCAAGTGTATCCAAAAGTCAATTCAATTCTAAATCAAAACATATGTAAATCTCATGAAGATTAACTTTTAAATTCAAGTAGTAGCGCCACTGAAATTATTCATAAGCATACTTTTCACAGTAAGGTAAAAACCATCTTAACAAATCAATTTAAATACATGCTCATTGTTTGTTGTTTATTGTTAACTACCCTCAGGTGTTCAGTGCTTATCCTTTATTAGTCCCGAGTCTAAGGTGACAAGAAAATTTTATTGTCATACTCAGCTATGAGAGAGAACTCTAAAGGGCTTCCAAAACCTGCCAAGTACATCCATAACTTACCACTTTGTTTTACAAATTTTGTGATAAAGGGCTTAGCCAAAATCTTAACATTTAGTAAGATTAAATTTTTGTTTTCTTTTCATTCAACCATTGAACAATGTCCATGATTTATACATGCTGTCTTCTTTTCATTTAAATTACGTACATAGTATATACATTTTGTTTTCCTTACATTGAACCATTGAACTATGTACAACATATATACTACCATTGAACAACCATTAAGCTTCATATTTAACATCTACACGCTGCCAATTAATAACCATTGAACAACTTACTTAAGATATGAAAATACATACTGTTTTTCTCTCCATTTACCATGCTATTTTTCTCTTCATTTAACAATGCAATCCGCTAAATCATTCACACAATTCATAAGGGATTTCATGTTTCCAGCTTAAGCATTCAAGTGACCAACTAAAGAGGATGGACAAGAGTGATTTAACATACCAAAATTAGGTCGTAACTTGATGGAGGTGCTGTCCATGATTAGAGGCGTAAACAACATGCATAAATTATTACTAAAGACAGTAGATTGGAGATCTATGCCTGAAGGGAGCAGCTGTAATTTAATAACATCAACTCTGGTCTAAGAGATAAGTGAAGCTTCAGTGGAATGAAGATGGAGTAGCTTCTCCACACCTTGTATAAGTTACACATTGTTGGAAGTTGTCCAACACGTTGCAAACTTAATTTCCAACAGTTGTCCATTATATTATCTCTATCATCTTTGTTTAATTAATCCTTTAACTCCTTACATCATTCATGACAATTCTTGTCCCCTAAATATAAAAAATTGTCCTGATTTTGTCTCACCAAAATGACACATATCTACACCATAAATTGGTTTCTCATGTAATGAATTTATGTCCCTCACATCTACTCCTTTATAAACGTGACACCATAAAATTTTCATGCATTCTTGTTCCAAAATAGTGAGAACTTCTTCATGTATGTGACAGCTGCCACTTAAGGTTCATCCACATGTACATGTATTATTTCTTGTTCAAAATAATTAAATGGTTTAAGAAAAATCTATCTAATTTCAATAGAATTTTATGTCCACTTAATAACACGTTACACCTAAACATATCAACATATAAGTTGGATCGATTTACTTTAAGTATCCTTAACTATGGCTGATTCTCTTATGCTTGGTTTACTTAGTTTATGTCCCTATGTTTCAACCCGAAATTGTTTCCAATTTACTCCACAATAATTTATAACAAGGTCAATCTTGATCTATCGTAAATCCACCCGATCGAATTTATTTTTGGTCCATTTCTAGACCAGTTAACTCTGATAATTTTTTGACTATCATTTGACTTTAATACTTGTCTCAAGTATTATTAAATCATTCAGGGTTGGGTTCCCAATTCACCTTTTAGCGAATAAAATTTACATTCACCCAGAAACACCATTCACACGAAATGAAATTTTATAGACAAGTGAAAAGAAAAGTTCGAGGTTTTATAGTTCAGGCCTAGACCGACCCGATGCTCGATTCTTTTAAGTAAAACGATATCATTTTATTTTAAAAAATTGAGCCTCGAATCATCTGGGCTTGGATAACTTAGGCCTAGACCTAATTAAAAACACCTGAGTTTAGGCCCAATTGTCACCCCTATTCACTCTTCTTAGATACATATCTTAAAATTTCACATATGGTTTAAATAAGTTCCTATCATTAATTATACTTTATATTATATTATTACCAAAAATGTACTCATTGTTTTCTGAATGTATGAATATTTTGAATTTGAAGTAAAAGTAGCATCAAATACAAAGATAAGAGTTTATTTAGATTTTTATAAAATGTTAAAATACAAATTTTACTTTTAATTAATATTTAAAAATATTTTTAGAAATAAGTCTATGTTTATTAATATGACATCACATATGTTAAGTTAATGGTCCGATTATTAAAAATGGACAAAAACTTAACTTCACTAAAATATAGATTGCTACTAATATTATTTTAAAAATATTAAGATGCTATGAAATATGATAAATAAAATTTTAAATTTACTTGAATCTTATAATGTAGACATTTGAAATAGAAGACATGAACATAATTATAATTATGATAACGGTCATCATTGATCGAAATTATAATATATATCGTTCTTGCAATTCTAAAAGTTAAGTCCATTTATACTAAAGAAAAATTAATTGGAAAGGAACCGTGGGGTTTTTCATCTTTGTCCATGGCAAAATCCTAATTACGTACACCTCTATGTTTGACATGTATAGCAATACTGACATTCAAAACCGGTCCAGCGCTCTTACAGAACTGTACATGAGAATGTGAAATAAAACTCATACTAATACATGGTATGTAAAATGGCCAGACCTCGAGTCATTGCGGATGTTGCGAGAGAGAGAGAGACAGACAACAATTTACGAATAAAAAATAACCATCGCTTCTCACTATATGCATAGATTAAGGATGTACTGTTTTACTTTTTTTTCAGTTTTTAATTTTTAATTATGATTTTTTATTTTTTAAAAATTTTAATGGTTAATGTTAATGTATTTTTATTAATGATAATAATTAAATATTAAAATAAACTTAAATATAATTTATTTTTCTAAATTAATTGAGTAAATAATTTTATTTCAATATTTAAATTTTATATAATACTTATCTAAAATATTAGGAAAATTCGTTATTTTTATTTAAATATTTAAATATGTAAAATGTATTTATAAAATAATACTCTTAATATTTGTTTAATTGCTAAAGCCGATGTTTTCGTTTACATACATGATTCATTCCACTAGTAGTTGGTACTAGGCTGACAGTTTCAGTCTTGAAACTGAAATTAACAGTTCTGCACCAAAACCATTCTCATGAAATGGCCGACAAGTGTAAACTAATTTTTATGAGTAATGTCATGAATATGTTTACATAATAGGCATATCTAGAGTTGGTAACGAACAGGTTAAAAGTCTAATTTAAATTTGTATAAAATAAAGTCAAATTTGATTGAATTGATTATTTAATTAATTTAAAAATTCAAAATATAATATCAATTCTATATATATATCTTAGGAAATCCAATTAAATAATTAGCATCTTCTATGTAATTATCAAATATTACATGTGCTAGTAAGTTTTTTATGAACTAAAAAAAACTTGGTAACTAGCACATGTGCTAATCAATTTGATTTGCTAGCTTGAGCTAACAGACCTTCAAGTCTGCTGGTGGAGGAGGACCAATTGGCCTGTGAAATGTTGAGGGTCGAGACATCTTTAAATGTATACCATGGTTCTTATTTTTTTAATTAAAAAATGCAATTTATAAATAATTATATATGTCCAATAATTTATTTAGTGTATAGTCTATACCCAATGTTCTTCTGCTTCGACGATAAGTATATGATGCAAGGAAAATGCAAGGCCCCTCCTTTCTTAATATTGTGTCAGATTCTCTACAACTACAGCACATCAACAACTTTCTGTTCTTCTTTTTCTTATAGCTGTATACTTGCAGCCCTACGTTTTCCAGGTTCACAAGTAATTACCATCTGCAAGTAGATAAGGTAAATGGGTAAATGACAATATGATAGTGACAGACGGATGACATGCATGGAGAATGCCAATGTGCTTCTATAGGAATTCTAAGGTTAATTAAGGTCCCCCTGAATAGTCCAATTACTGGCTGGTATAGGTGATGATGGTTATTACAGAAATGTAGATTCACATGGTTTTCTCTGTAACAAAAGTACATTTAATTTGAGTGTTGACGTAGACTGAAACTAAGATAAGTTTATCCTATACTTAAGTCTGCAAGTCTGCACAAATAAATAGTCAATAAAAATACTTTGACACTCAAATTAATAAGAGCAAAATGTGTTAATATACAAGAAGTTTCAAATTTTTTGATAATAATAGTAGTGATTTGTATTAATTTTAATATGTTTCCCTTTTATAAGTCTAATTTTCATTTTTATAGGAAGTTTTGATTAGTGTTTATTTAAGAAATATATTTCTATATTTAGATTGAGTTATATATAAATTCTTTTAAATAGACCTATTAATAGTAATAAGAATTATACTTAACTTCAATTCTTAATAAATAAACCGAACTAGGTTTTCATAAATCAAACACTTCTTCGACAATCTTACATTATACATAGAGACTTAAAATCACCAAATTTTAAATAAGTAAATTGGATCAAGCTTTTTATAAATTAAGTTAAGCATAAGGTTGAGTATTGCTAAATATTTTTAGAAGTAATAAGGCACACCTCACACTCAACTTGTTAGGAGCATGTGACGTACGTTGATGAAACATCCTATTTTGTCACGAAAAAGTACTGTTGGACATCATTCACATGGCCAGAAGTTTTTCGTCGAAGTGACACTGCTCCTGTTTCAAATTGTTCTGTGCTTGGACAAGATAGATGTATATTGGTATTGATAGTTTACGGACACTAACCTAAAGTTACAGACTATGTCAGTACAAAGAAGAACGACAAAGAATCTACATATATGGAGCAGAGACAAAGAATCATAGGGGATGGCGTAGAGTTTCAGGACCTGTAAGTGGAGTGTGTAGTAGGGTGGACGTAGCTGTCCCAACTCCCAACTCTCCCACATTCGTCCAAGTGTTTTCGGGTCCCTGTCCTGTATTGTAGCGAGAGAGTTCCTTAGTTTCTGTTTCTCTTCCCTACTCTCTAGTCTCTATGCCCACTCTCTTTTCTCTTCGCTTCTCCGCGGAAAGAAAGAACGCCCAATCCCCATGTGTCCATGTGTGTCAGTGTAGGCCTATTATTGAATGAAAAGATAGGTGACCATAATGCATTAGTCATTCATCTACGAGTTACTAATGCAGAAGTAGAAAACCTATTCCAGCCCTAAACAGTACTGTAGTAGTTCATGTACTAACATTGTTAAAACTCCATTTTTAAATGTTCAAACTCCATTATTTATAGCTCATGATTGACCTTCTATTTATTCTTCATAACAAGAATCATGACCAAAAAAAAAAATACAAGGACATGATTAAATGAAGCCCAATACAAATACAACGACAATTCTACAATATAATTACGATAATAATCAAACAGTATTTTCTTGAAGACACTTAATTCTACGCGATTCGATTCTACACTACAAAATGAAAAGGCTTTGGTGTCCAATTAACACCGTTATTATAAATGTGAAGTTTGTTACTAAAACTTGTGGTGATAGAAATTGACTCCGTCACATTCCGTTACTGTAGGGGGTGTTGCTAAAGGTTTCGTGACAGAATTCTCACGTCTGATACTAGATAAACTCTCGCCTTGCTTCGAAAATTTTTCCCGTTGTGAATTCTATGCATTTAGTAACAAAACACTGCGTCACTAGAATAGAATATATTTGTTGCGAAAGGCATTTCCATTTTGCTAAAATAGTTGTTATAGCTAACATATAATTACACAAAAACAAAGTTGTTGCAAGAAAATTGCCTTTTGCAATAGATTTATCTGTTACAAGATTCAATAATATCCATGACAAAATATGATTGTATGTTGAGCATAATTGTTACAAAATATTATGTTTAGCAAGAGATTAATTTGCTGTTATAAAATCATTAATTAGTAATGCTACAAGAATACGTAACTAAATGCTTAATTTTGTAATAACTTAAAGTTTGTTACTAAAAGTAATAGCTTGTAACGAAACTTGCTAATACAAAAGGTTATTGCTAGAAGTTCTATATGGTGATGTTATATTTTTTGTTGCAAATTAGAATATATTGTAATACAATATAATCATTGCAAAAAATCCAATCAATGGTAACAAAG
>JAOQMS010000007.1:25195568-25227524 GCA_027563885.1 Erythroxylum longipes
TGTGATGATGAGCTAAAATAATTATGTGTATGTATGATGAATATGTTTGTTTTATTCATTGTGAATGTGGGAAAGATGTTTCGTGAATGTATATCATGTTGCTTGTGAAAATTCTGTTACTTTTATGTGAATGAAAAACAGAAAATTTAAGAAGCATGAAAGCATGAATATATTATGAAATGAATGAGCATTGAAAAACATGTTATGTGGGCAAGAGAGGAATCTGTTTCGTTAGTCTCGTGCATGATGACCTATAGCCTTCTCCCAGCTTCCCACTTGTGGCCACGAGATCCTGAGAAATCAGACTCGTTTCGTTTCACGGTGTGAACTTCGGTTTCGTCGTTTCGTTCCACGAAACTCTCGAGCCATTATGTTGTGCATTACATTTTTTGTTATGTTAAGTTATGATGTAATTTGAGTGTTATGCTTTGATGATAAGTGTTCCTATATGAGCATTCATTTATGTTTGTGTTTAGTTCATTATCACTGGCTATAAATATATTAGCCACTGAGCTTTCCAGCTCACCCCATAAATTTTCTACTCATCAGGTGAAGAATCAACAGATCATAATTGAGCCTTGCAAAGTTTTGGCAATCTCCAAGAATTTCAGACTTTTTGTAACTAAGTTAGTGTGAATCATTTCTGGTGATCTTAGAAGCATATCAGCATAAACATTCTGTATGTATTTTGTAACCATGATACTAATATGGCATTTTGCTATGAAGTATGAAGATGTGTATCAACTTTGTTGTTGCAAATTGACAGTGAGAGTTGTCAGTGAAAGTACAGAAAATTTCTGATATATGTATGTATAGATATATATGCGATTCTTTTTCTTCTGTTAAGTTGGCTGTGTGTTGAATGTTGGGAGATCTTTGGATGGACTTGTTTGAAGTAAATTGTGTATCAAAGGAGTTTGGTATGTAGGAAATTGAATACAGGTTCGGGTCCTTTGGGATTTGTATTGGAAATGTGTGTGAACAGATGAATGAAAAACAGAGAATAGGATAAAAATGTGATTTGAAACTTTAAGGAATGAATTGCATTGATATAGGTAGATTTAGTCTAAGTGGTCTTCATAAAAGTTGTAGATTATTCTTTTAGCTTTCTAATGGTATAAATACTGAAATTTTTGGACTTCAGACGCAAGAGTTAGGGCCTTTATGAGATAGCAGTATTGGTGTACAATTTTTGACTGAAATGGTAATCTTTACTTAAATGATTAAACTATATCGATACAGGCTGAAGTAGACAAAATTCTTCATGAAAGTTATAGATCTTTTTCTTATCTTTGTAACGATATAAAGTTTGAAATTTTTGGACTTCTGGCTTGAAAGTTATGTTGTTTAGAAGTAAGGATGTATAACTGGGAAGTCGCGATCGTGACGAAGCGCGATCACGACGGTCCCAGAATTTCACGACAATCGTGATCGCGACGAAGCGCGATCGTAACGGTCCAAAATTTCAAAAAAGTCGCGATCGTGACACGGTACGATCGCGACTCCCCTCGTTTTCTTGCTACTGTTCACCATCTGTCGCGATCGTGACACAGCACGATCACAACGCCCCTGTTTTCTGCTTCCCTGTCACGGGCGTGAGAGATGAAAGTCACGCCCGTGACTATTCTTCTTTTGAATTAAGATTTTCCATTACTAAATCAAATTGCAAATTAATTCTTTTAACACCCAAATCATTTATTCTTTGTTCATTTTTGCTATGGAAAATTTTTCATTAAATTGTTGGGTATTATTTTTACTTCTCCTATGAATTTTATTTATTTAAAATAATTATTATCTATTTCTTTTATTTTGATATTATCTATTAATTGTGTATCTTATTAATAATTAATTGTTTATATTAAATCATTTTTTTGAATAATTTAATTTTATGTCTAAAATCATTCTATGATATTTTAATTACTATTTGCTTATATTAGAAAAGTCCCACCACAAATTTTCCTTGTCTAGACTTTAATTAAATTTAAATGTTATATTTTATTTTATTGAAATGTTCCCTAATATATTTGTTATTATTTCAAATAAATTTCAATGGTGACACGTAGTCGCCATAAAATTCATATGGAGACCCAGGGCCAACACAAAAAGTCCATGCCTAACACTTCACCAACCCTCTATACCAGTCCACAGATGCACCAGCTTCCACAAAATCAACCAAACCACACCCACGCACCCGTCAACAATGCAAACCAGCCATCTCCTTCACCCATTAGCTTCAACCACGCACATAAACACCTCCCACCTACAACAGACAAGCCACCCACAGGCAGCACACCCATCTCCCCAGCTCCACGCAGAAACACCCAAACAGCCCTCCTTGCACCCACACAATTAGAATCACCAATAGCCACGCCACAGCACACCCATTCACGCAGAAACAAGAAGACAAATGCAGCCCACATCACACAACACACTAAACCACCAGTAGCTCCTACGCAATTCTACTTGATAAGTTTGTTTCATTTGTGCAGGACATTAACAACAAACAGACCCACAACAGCCACTCCCAAGACACAGCATACTCCTCCACTGATTAGCCCTACTTGTTTCTTCTTTGGGAAAAGTCCAATCCAAACCTTCCTTACATACTAGTTCCCTCACAAAACGACACAGCAAGCACAAAGCCTCCACTCACCAACGCCCCACCATTTTCTTTTTTTTTCTTAATGGGGCATTCTAAGGCTACTACCAAGACTGCAAAAAAGGGAAAATCACCAGTAAATGCAATTAAAAGATTGAATAATAGGGAACAAAGAAAGTAGAGGCAAAGAATAAGGGAAAATAGACTGGACAAATCTCAGTAATTATTCCTCTAGTGAGCAGTACAATATATAATGAAGTGATAAGGCGTAATCCACAAAAAGAGATCTGGCCCAACAAATTTTGTTAGGTTAGTTGTACAAATAATAGTGTAAGTTAGTGTTGTCACATCATACAAAGTGTGTAAAATGATCTACATACTGGGCTTGGCAAATGTTAGGATGACCTCGATATCGGGTCGTGCTTGTAATATCCTTCACAGCCCCCCTCAAGCACGACATGGTTTCTTTATAATTCCCAATTTATTTCGCAGATATTTGAACTGTGAGTATATTGGGACCTTTGTGAAGCAGTTAGCTATTTGATCATATGAGGGTACATATCGAACGTCTAGCTTTCTTTACAGCACCTTGTACCTCACAAAGTGCACATCTATCTCTATGTGCTTGGTTCTTGCATGAAACACGGGATTATTGGCAAAAGCAGCTGCGCTTACGTTGTCACACCAAACGATTGTAATGCTTTTGTTATAATGTTTAATCTCTTCGAGAAGGGACTATATCTAGGCTATCTCACAGAAAAGTTGTGCCAGTGCTCTATATTCTGATTCAGTGCTTAATCTTGACACCACGCTCTGCTTCTTGGAGCTCCAAGAGACAAGAGTATCTCTTAATTATACACAATATCCACTTGTCGAACGTCTATCATCTACGAAGCACATCCAATCTACGTCCAAGAATCCTATAATTACGAGGCTATCTGATGGCTTGATGTGTATTCCCATGTTCAAAGTGCCCTTTATGTATCATATAACTCATTTAAGACTCTTCATATGTTGTTATGCTGGTTCCTTCAGGAATTGACTGAGCTTGTTAACGGAGAAAGAGATATTTGGGCGTGTACACTATAGTGCCCCTATAGCTTGCCTGTATAGAGTTGGATTTTCTAGGAGTTTTCCCCCACGTATGGTTAATTCATTTACACTAGTGGCTGGAGTCTCACATGGTTTACTCATTTCCATGCCATGTTTCTTTAAAATCTCTTCTGCAAAGTTTGTGTCAAATAGAGGCCGCTATTGTCCCGTGCCACTTCTATCCCCAAAATTAAATGGAGATCTTCCATTTCTTTTAATGAGAACTGCGAGTTCAGATCCTTTGTGAGTTTGTGAATAGCATGAGGGATGTCACCTGTTATAATTATATCATCCACATATATTAGGACAAAAATTATAGAACCTGAAACATAAGAAACAAACAATGAGGAGTCAGTACAACAGTTTTTAAACCCCCAACTCTGTAATGCAGATTTGAGTTTGTCAAACCAGGCTCTTGGCGCCTGTTTAAGTCCATACAGAGCCTTGTTTAGCCAACACACCGCATTCTATTTCTCTTTGTTTTCAAATCCTGCCAGCTGATACATTTATACTGTTTCCAGCAAATCCCCATTCAAAAATGTGTTGTTTATATCGAGTTGTCTTATCAACCATTCCTTCGAGACTATTATTGTCAACAGAATTCACAGTGTAGCAGGTTTGATTACTGGACTAAAAGTTTGGCCATAATCGGTTCTAGGCATTTGGTGGAACCCCTTAGCAACTAGTCTTTCTTTGTGCTTTAGGAGGCTTCCGTCTGGTTGAGTTTTCACCTTGTAGACCCAGTTGTTCCCAACTATTTTCATGTCTTCCTGATATAGAACTAAGGTCCATGTATTGTTTATGTTGAGGGCAAGCATTCTTCCATCATAGCTTCTTTCCACATAAGGTGCCTCATTGATATCTGTACAAAAGAAGGGATCTCTAGCAGGATCTGGCTTCTTGTTGCTGCAAAAAGCCAAAAATCATGTGAGAGGTTTTTAGGTTTGAAAATACCCCTTTGGGCACGTGTCATCATCTGGTGTGATGGCACCTTTATTACAGGATTAATTAGGCCTTCTAAACTCCTTTAGGTTGTGTTGTTAACATTGTTTAGATTGGTTGTGGGCTCAGACCCAGTATAACTGTTTTTAGGTTGGTTAGAGCCAGCTTGTGGCCCAGAGCTTAGTGTGTTGTCTGCTAATTGTGGTGTACTTGATTGAGGTGTCACTATTAAAGGTGCTTCATCAGGACCTGTCAATGCCATGAGTTCATCATTTAGAGACTCACTGCTATGATTGTATAGTTTAGGGGAGGTATTAACAGTCTTAGGTTGTAACCTGTTAATCCAAATAGGGACACTTATGACAGATGAATTTTTAGCTGAATGAGTAATAAAAAAGTTTGAGTGGAAAGGGAAATCCTTTTCATTGAATGCTACATTTCGTGAAATATATATTCGATTAGTTGAACTTAGGCATTTATAGCCTTTTTAGGGTGGGATAAAACCAAGAAAGATGCACCTGGTTGAATAGAATTCCAGCTTATAGCTTTGGTAAGATCGAAGGCAAGGGTAGCATGCACAATCGAAAGTTTTCAAGGAAGAATAATCTAGTGGCTTGCCGAAGAGTTTTTCATATGGTGAGAGTCCTTTGAGAATTGGTGTCAGTAGTCAATTTATTAAATAGGTGGTAGTTTTGAATGCTTCTAGCCAGAATTTGAAAGGAACATGTGACTCGGCTAGCAGACATAAGCTCGTTTCAGCCACATGTCTATGCTTTCGCTCAGCACGTCCGTTTTAGGCTAAATTGTGCAGGAATGAGAATCTGGTGTGGATGCCATTTTCTTGGAAATGTTTGGATAACACTAAAAATTCACCTCCCAAGCTAGACTGAAAGATTTTGATCTTTTTGTTTAATTGGTTTTCAACGAGAACTTCAAATTTTATGAAGGTTTGTGTTGTTTCTGCTTTGGTTTTTAATGGATAAATCCAAAAATAACGAGTATGATCATCCACAAAAATGATATAGTATCGAAACATAGCAGAAGAGTGAAGTGGAGTAGGGCCCCAGATGTCAGAGTGAATGAGTTCCAAAGGTTCTTTAGCATATGAGGAAGATGAGTTGAAGGCCAGATGATGGGATTTACCCAGTTGACAAGATTCACAGAATAAATGTTTATTTGAAATGAGATATATGTTACAAGAAGATAAAACTTTAGCTAAAGTACCCTGAGAGGGTGTCCAAGACCGTTGTGCCATGTTTTGTACTCTTGTGTGATCAAACTGAGGTGTTTTGGCTTTATAGGCGGTCAAGGCTAAAGCGGTTTGGTGTGGGCTAGTTGCATCAAAACAGTATAGTCCCTGCATAATTTCCCCCCACAGCAAAGGTACTCCCATGAGCTGATCCTTCACAATACAACCAAACTTATCAAAGATAACCACAATATTATTGTCCTTGATGAGTTAATAAACACTAAGCAGATTTTTCTTAATTTCTAGAACATGTAAAATGTTTTGCAATATTAGCTCCCTATTATTGCAGGTCTTCAGAAGTGACTTACCGACGTGCTGAATAACGAGACTTTTACCATTTCCAATGATGAGGCAATCCTTTCCATCATAGTTGGTCTTAATCTGAAGTTTGCTCAGGTCGTTTGTGACGTGATTGTTAGCACCACTGTCAACATACCAACGGCCATCTTCATTCTTTGTTCCGCAAACAACAGTGAAAGTAGCATTTGTTGCTTTGTTTCTATCTTAGGGTATTTTTCCTATGTAGTTATTATCAAACTTGTAGTAGCAGTAAGTTACGGAGTGTTCTATCTTTCCACAAACTTAGCATATGGATCGATTTCCTTTAAATTTTCGTCATACAGACTACCTTCCTCCTCTATAAGTATGATGATTTCTACCTCCACCTCCCCTATTATTATTACAAGGGTACGCTACTCTTCGGTTGTTCAGCAGATTTACTGTAGGCTGAAACGAGTTTCTAGTGAGTGAAGCCCCGTTTAGTTGTTCGAGTCTCTTCTCAAAATTGAGAAGCCTCGACTGTAGATCCACCCAGGTGATGTTTTCTTTTTCTATTATCTGACATACTATTGGATTATACTCAGCCGAACCTAGACCAGCAAAAGTTTGAGAAACGAGATCCTCCATTGTTACGAGGTGGCCGGCTAACGCCAGGTTGTCTGCTATCTTCTTTGTAGCCTTTAAGTAGTCCTCCATCTTCAGACTTCCTTTCTACATTCTAGCGAATTCTCTCTTGTAGAAGATGATATTAGCTTGAGTTTTCACAACAAAGAACTCCTTTAACGCATTCCATAGTTCTTGTGGGGTTCTGCAGCCTATCATCTCAGTTGTTACACTGATTTCCAGCTTGTTGTGCAGCCAACCCAGAAATGTTTGATCATGGGAAACCCAGTCCTCGAAGGCAGGATTTGGATGAATCTCCGCTTTTGCAGCACCTTTAATAGTGCTTTCAAAGTATTGTGGTGGAATTTATTTTGCCCCTGTGACATTCCTTCAAGTTTATTTCCTCGAATGATAGGCCAGACAAGGTTCTGCCATAGCAGAAAGTTCTCATTATTTAGCTTAATCATCTTCATTTAGCCAGGTTGTTGTGGTGTTAGAATGTGCATTATGGGAGTAGGATTTAAGGTATGTTGGTTAGAAGTGGAGGAGCTGTGTGCACTATTGCTTTCGGTGGCAATTCAAACCAAATCTGATACTAAGTTAAAATATTGAATAATAGGGAACAAAGAAAGCAAAGGCAAAGAATAAGGAAGAATAGACTAGACAAATCTCAGTAATTATTCCTCTAGTGAGCAGTACAATATATAGTGAAGTGATAAGGTGTAATCCACAAAAAAAGATCTCGCACAACAAATTTTGTTAGGTTAGTTGTACAACTAATAGTGTAAGTTAGTGCTGTCACAACATACAAAATGTGTAGAATGATCTACATATTGGGCTTCACAAATGTTGGCTGACCTCAATATTGGGTCATGCTTGCAATATCCTTCACAAATGCTACTTCACACTATCAATCTGCTGTAGACTCTGAAATCAGTACCAAAAAGAAGCATGTGCAGATAACGTTCAGATGCTCACAATTTAAAGGAGTCCTTTATTCTTTATTTTCTTTGATTGTGAGTATCTTATGCATGCATTAGGGACAATGTATGATTTAGGTGTGGGGGAGTGAGTGTTTTCATTAGGATGAACTTTGTGATTTTGTTTGGACTCATGATATGTTAATTTATATATTAATTATTCCTCATGATAGCTTCATAATTTTCTAAATGTTGTTCATGAATAATTCTTAAGTTATGGTTTAGGATCTAATGCACGAGAGAGACAACCATGATTAGTGTTTTCATTAAATTATTTCAAGTATCTCATTGATTTTGTTAAATGAAAAGTGTTTAAGACTTGATGCAACTTTTGGCATCTACGTGAGCTTTGAGCCTAAGAGCATTCATCACATATGTGCTTATATATATCTTTTTGTTGTGTGATATCAAACATAGCTTGTTTCTGCTATAACTTGCTTTTGAATACGTATTGAGACCACATTTTTGGTAAACTTGCGTATAAAGATGATGAGGGCATTTAGGATAACTATTTTTGACGTAAACAAACCAGCCTCACTTTTTATCCTTAGAAAACCATTGTTAGCCTTAACCTTTCTTTCTTAAATAATAACCTTGTTACAAGCCAAATTAACCCTTTTTGTTATTGATATCCTTAATGATTTTGAACCCCCTAAATTAAAGGAATTGTATCAAGCTTATTTGCATAAGATTTTGACTATTTCCATGAAAAGTTAATTAGATTATTCAAGTTGCATTGTTTTGATTTTTTATACAATGGAGGAGAACTATTAAAAAAACAAAATCTCCTCTTTGATATTTGTTTTAGAAAAAAAAGGAAAAAAGAAAAGAAAAGACAAAGTGATTGAAAGAGATGTCATTTAAATCAAGTGAAATTTGATTTAAGTTGAAACTTGTGTGGATAAGTTTGTATGATTCCCTTCAATTTATTTAGCCAAAAAGTTCCTTTTGTCATACCTTGCCTAAGCCACGATATCACCCTTATTAATTCCCTTTAATTTATACATTAGTTTCTTTTTGTTTAGTGGTCGAGATATGATTCTTAAGCAAGCTTATAGAAATAACTTGCTATGTTTTGATTTGAGAGCTTAATGAACCCTAAACACTTTGAGTGCATAGAGTGAAATCCTTGAGAAGGTGTCAAGTCTTGTTCATTTGATTTTGATGGAATTGATGAGAAGCTAAGTTTTAACAATATGTCCTTTGAGTGCTTATTCTCTCGATCGATATTTTATCTTAACCCTTAAATGTGAATTAGCTTTTGAAAATTTTTGGAAAATATAAAAGGAGATAAGAGGTTGTTATGAAGATGATTAATATACTAAATTGATGTATGCTTGAGGACAAGCATGAGCCTGATATGGGGGAATTTGATAAGATCTCATCTTGACGTATTATTTGATATTATCTCTTTTGTTTTGAATTTATTTTTATGCTTAAATGTTAAATTTAATGTTTGTTTTGTTTTAAGAGATGAAGAGTAGAGATTGCATCAACTTAGGACATTATTTGAGATAATTACAAAATTTTGGATGAAGTGGAAAGATTGATGTAGTGGATAAAATTGATCACTTGAAGAGTTGGAGTTTGATTGGAAGACTTTGCCTTATCCTTATCTTGCAGGAATTTGAATTTATTTTAGATAGACATTTTTACAATTGATGAGTCCAAAGCCCCAGCGATTGCTGAGGCAACGGTAGGGCAGGATAGCGAGCTCTTTCCACCTCAAATGCCTGAACCCCTCAAACACAAGTACCTAATCCGTTTGATCCGAGAATGTTTCAAGCCTTTGCTCAAGCTTTTGTACAAGTGATGGGTCAAATACCATCCACGTCTACTCTAGCCTCATCCAAGAAAGGAAGACAATTTGATAAGCTGAGGAAGTATGGAGCCATAGATTTTTATGGAACGAATGATCCTAAGGAAGCTGAGACTTGGTTGAGGAAGATAAAGAGAGTATTAGAGCAGATGGATTGTGAAGAGTAAGAAAAGATTGTGTACGCCGTAAGCTTGCTACAGGGAGATGCCCTGCACTGGTGGGAAAGCATACCTAGGAGTCAATTAAAGTCGCCAGTGTTGACATGGGCCGATTTTCAAGCTGCTTACAAGAATAAATATCTGTCTGAGGTGTACATCCAACAAAAGCAGAGGGAATTTTTGAGCCTCACTCAGAGGGAGATGACGGTGAGTGAGTACGAGCACAGGTTTACCCAGTTATCCAGATATGCAACTGAGCTGATGATGAGTGAAGCAACTAAGTGCTGAAGATTTGAAGCAAGTTTGCATTTGGCCATCAGAGAGAAAGTGGTCGTGTAAAATTTCTGTGACTTTCAACAATTGGTAGAAGCTACATTAAGAGTGGAGAATATTGAAACCATAAAGAGCGCAGTGAACAGAAAGAGAAAGGGAAGAGAACAACTAAGCAGAGGAGGTAGTATGCCTGTGCTAGGAAGGGGTACCAAGACTTTCCCTACACCATCTGAGGTTCGAAGCCGTGGCTCGAGTAGACCTAGAACGATGAGAAATATTTCGCTTCAAGCCTCGAATGTTGGAGGAGGCAGAAGAGGAGAGAAGAATAAACCATCCTATCCAAAATGTGACCATTGTGGCAAATTTCATAAAGGGGAGTGTTATCGACTCACTGGAACTTGCTTGAAAAAGAAAGATGGATCCTTAAGGATGTGTATGGATTATAGGAAGCTCAACCATGTTACCATTAAGAATAGATATCCTCTTCCACGCATAGATGATCTGTATGATTAGCAGCAAGGAGCAAAAGTCTTCTTCAAGATAGACTTACGATCGAGTTATCATTAATTTTGAATAAAAGAATCTGATGTGTCAAAGATTGCTTTTAGAACACGATATGGACATTTTGAGTTTTTAGTGATGCCCTTTGGATTAACCAATGCCCCGTAGACTTCATGGATCTCATGAATAGAGTCTTCAAGCCTTTCCTAGACCAATTTATCATAGTCTTTATTGATGATATATTGGTCTATTCCAAAAGTGATAAGGAGCATGAAGAGCACTTAAGGATTACCTTGAAGACATTGAGGGAGAAGGAGTTGTATGCCAAATTTGATAAATATGAGTTTTGGCTAAAGGAAGTAGTGTTCCTTGGACATGTGATTTCAGATAAAGGGGTACATGTGGATCCAAGAAAAATAAAAGCCGTTGTAAAATGGGAAGCACCCAAGAATGTAGCAAAGGTGAGGAGTTTCTTGGGATTAGCTAGTTACTACAGATGATTCGTAGAAGTCTTTTCCATTATAGCCGCTGCACTCACAAAATTGACAAGGAAGAATCAAAAGTTTATATGGACAGATGAATGTCAGAAGAGATTTGAGGAACTGAAGAAGAAACTCACAACTGCACCAATTCTGACTTTGCCCTCTGGTAGTGATAGATATACAGTATATAGTGATGCTTCGAGGAAAGGATTGAGATGCATGTTGATGCAAGGAGATAAAGTGATTGCATATGCTTCCAGACAATTAAAGCCTTATGAAATGAACTATCCTACGCATGACTTAGAATTGGCTACTATGGTCTTCACATTGAAAAGATAGAGACATTATTTATATGGAGTCACCACCAAGATATTTACAGACTACAAGAGTCTTAAATATTTGATGAGCCAAAAAGAGTTAAATTTAAGGCAAAGAAGGTGGTTAGAATTATTGAAAGACTATGAATTGATGATAGACTACCACCCGGGGAAAGCAAATGTAGTAGCGGATGCACTAAGTAGGAAATCTACTATGGTGCATTTGAAGACGATATATCTACCTTTGTTGAAGGAGTTGGCCAAGCTTAAGATGAAGTTGAGACAAGTTGAATCTAGTGGTATATTGGCTAATTTTAGAATAAGGACAGTATTGAAGGAAAAGATAAAAGAATTGCAAGAACGAGATGAATACTTGAGCAGTCTTAGAGAAGAAATTAAAAATGGTAAATCTTCTGAAATAGAAGTGAGAGAAGATAGATTGATGGTGGTAGGTAACAGATTATGCATTGCAGATATGCAAGAGTTAAAGGATGAAATTTTGGATGAGGCGCACAATGCACTATATGCAATCCATCCGAGAAGCACAAGAATGTACAGAGATTTAAAAGAACACTTTTGGTGGCGAGGAATGAAGAAAGATGTTGCTGAGTATGCTGGGAAATGCTTGGTATGTCAACAAGTCAAAGTAGAACATCAAGCACCTGCCGGTAAGCTTAAGCCCTTGTCTATTCCTGAATAGAAATGGGAAAATATTACAAGGGACTTCTTAATGGGATTACCAAGGACCAATAGGAAGCATGACGTAGTATGGGTGATCGTGGATAAACTAACCAAGTCAAAACACTTCTTGCCTATCAAATAGACAGATTCTTTAAATGTCTTGGCCAAGAAATACATAGATGAAATAATCAAATTTCATGGGATTCCAAGTTCCATAGTCTCTGATTGAGATCCCAGATTCACCTCGAGATTTTGGGAAAGTTTGCAAGAAGCTTTGGGAAACAAACTGTATTTTAGTACAGCCTAACGATAAGGACATTGGAGGTTAAGAGCTTGTGTAATGGACTTCAAAGGTTCATGGGATGAGCAGCTACCTTTGATTGAGTTTGCTTATAATAATTCTTATCATTCCAGAATTCAAATGGCACCTTATGAAGCCTTGTATGGTAGGAGGTGCAGAACTCCTATTTGTTGGGACGAGGAAGGTGAAAGGAAACTTTTAGGACCTGAGTTGGTACAAGCTACAGTTGACAAGATTAAATTTGTGAAGCAGAGGCTCAAAGCAACTCAAGATAGGATGAAGAGTTATACAGATGCACATAGGAAGGAGATGGAATATAAAGTGGGAGATAAAGTGTTTCTTCAAGCTTCACTATGGAAAGGAGTTTTAAGATTTGGTAAAAAGGGTAAACTTAGTCCAAGATATATAGGTCCTTATGAAATTATTAAGAAGGTTGGGCCTCTCGCCTACAATTTAGCTTTGCCGCCAGAGTTATCCAAGATTCATAATGTCTTTCATATATCAATGCTATGAGATATAGATCGGATTCGTCACACATAGTCCAACCTTCAGAAGTTCAATTAAGGGAAGATTTAACTTATGAAGAACAACTAGTGGCGATTATAGATTCAAAGGAAAAGGTCCTGTGAAATAAGACTGTGAATCTGGTAAAAGTTTTGTGGAAGAACCATGCAAGAGAGGAAGCAACATGGGAATCTTTGGAAGCCATAAATGAGAAGTACCCACACCTATTCGTGAATTCAGGTAAGAATTTTGAGGATGAAATTCTTTAAGGGGGAGAAATGTTGAACCCGAAATTTTTCTTAGAATTTATTTTATTAAATTAGAAAGCATGTATATAAGTTAGAATTTATGAATTTGAAAATATTTGGAGTTAATATGATTTATTATTAATCTTGTATGTTAGCATGGATGAAAGGTATAGAATAAAAATGAAGATAAGGAGATAGTAGGAATTAGAGGTAATAAGGAAGGGTAAGATGGGAAATTAAAATTTTTGTTTTAAATAAATAAGATAAAAGAGAAGAAGAGTCGTATGTGTTAAGGAAAGAAAAGAAGGAGAAAGTCGTAGAAGAGCCTAGAAGGAGAGAAGGAGAAACCGAAGCAAGGAGAAAGAAGAAGGAAAGAGCAAAGAGAAAGAAGAAGAGAGAAAAGGGTTCAACAAAAATTATTTTTAGGTATTTCCTATCCTTTCTTCTTGCTTTATTAGAAGGAAGTACAAAAACTAGGTTTTTCTTATATGATGAAGATGAAGCAAGAAATAAGAAGAACAAGAGGTTGATGTTTTCTTTAGATTTTTATAAACCTTAACTAGATCTTAGTTTTTCTAGTTAGACAAAATCAAGAATAGATTAAGCTTAAGTTTATTCATGGAAAGTTAGGTTTAAGGAAAGCTTCATGCGTGTCTGTTGATTAAATGAAAATATGTTTGTTCTTAGGGAATCAAGAATATCGAAGTCAAGAGCAAGGAGAGGAGCAAGCTTGATCTTGGAAGTATCAAATAAATAGGTGGGTAATGTGTTTATAGTTTTCTGATGATGACCTGAAATAATTATATGTATGTATGTTAAATATGTTTGTTTTTACTCATTGTGAATGTGGGAAATATGTTCTGTAAATGTATATCATGTTGCTTTGTAAAAAAAATTTATTGCTTTTCTATGAATGAAAAACAGAAAATCTAAGAAGCATAAAAGCATGAATATGTTATGAAATGTATGAGCATTGGAAATCTTCGTTAGTCACGTGCACGATGACCTGTAGCCTTCACTCGGCTGCCCGCTTGAGACCACGAGATCTTGAGAAATCGGACTCGTTTCGTTTCATGGTGAAACCTTTGGTTTCTCTGTTTCGTTCCACGGAACTCTCGAGCTATTATGTTTGTGCATTGCATTTTGAATTATTGTTTCATAGTTTGATGATAAATTGATTTTTGTAATCTGATTTGTGAGATGAAGTATTTCATGTTTATGAAAAATTGTCAAATTTAGATTGTGAATGTTGTGATCTGTTAAAATCCAAATTAATGCTATACATATATATACGTTGGAATTGTGTGTGGTTCATTATTACTAGCTATAAACATATTAGCCACTGAGCTTTCCAACTCACCCTTACAAATTTTCTACTCCTCAGGTGAAGAATCAGCAGATCATTATTGAGCCTTGCAAAGTTTTGGCAATCTCTAAGAATTTCAGACTTTTTGTAACTAAGTTGGTGAGAATCATTTTTTGTGACCTTAGAAGCATATTAGCATAAATATTTTTGATTGTATTTTGTAATTATGATACTGATATGGTATTCTGATATGAAGTATGAAGATGTGTATCAACTTGGTTGTTGCAAATTGACAGTGAAAGTTGCAGAATTTCTCTGATATATGTATGTATGTATATGTGTAAATTCTCTCTTCTGTTAAGATGACTTGGTGTTGAAAATAAATTGTTAGATGTTGGGAGACCTTTGGATAAACTTATCTGAAGTAAATTAGTTAATTAAGTAGTTTTGTATGTATGGAATTGAAAGTTGGTTCGGGTCTTTTGCAATTTGCATTAGAAATGTATGTGGACGGATAAATAGAAAACAGAGAATAGGATGAAATGTGAACCAAAACTTCCAGGAATAAACTGCATTGATATAGGCAGAATTTGGCTAAGTGGTCTTCATAAAAATTGTAGATTATTCTTTTATCTTTCTAATGGTATAAAGATTGAAATTTTTTGACTTCAGATGCAAAAGTTATGGCCTTTATAAGATAGCAGTATTGGTATTAGTATAGGCAGTAGCACAAATTTTTGACTGAAATGGTATTCTTTACTTAAACGATTAAACTATATCAATACAGGCTGAATTAGACCAAAGTGTCTCATGAAAGTTGTATATTTTTTTTCTTATCTTTTCAACGATATAAATTTTGAAATTTTTGGAATTCTGGATTGAAAGTTATGTTGTTTGGAAGTGAGGGTGATCAACTGGGAAGTCGTGATCGCGACGAAGCACGATCGCGACAATCCTAAAAATTTCTCAAAAGTTGCGATCGCGACTCCCCTCGTTTTCTTGCTACTGTTCATCATATGTTGCGACGCATCTCTCTCACGGGCGTGCCTATGACTTTTTCCTCTGCTTCTAAACCATTAATTTAAATACTATTCATCCTTTTTGTCTTTACTGTGACAGGCGTGAGTGAAGAGGCACGCCTGTGACTTTTTCCCTTTTCCATTTGCTTTTAAAACTCTTTAAATCAATCGTTATATATTTACTTAACACTCAAATCAATTTACTTTATGCCCACTTTATGCTATGATATTTTTTAAAATCATATTTTTGAGTGCTATTTTTACTTCTCCTATGAATTTCATTTGTTTAATATAATTATTATTTATCCATTTATTTATTATCGATTATTTTATTTTATTTTATTTTATTTTATTATTATTAGTAAAGTGTTTATTTATTTATTTTATTATTAATTAATTCTTTATATTAATTCAGGATTTCTTATAATTTAATTTCATGTCTAAAATCATTTTATGGTATTTTAATTATTATTTGCTTATATCAGAAAAGTCCTACCATAAATTTACCTTGTCTAAACTTTAATTAAATTAAATGTTATATTTTACTTTATTGATATGTTCCCAAATCTACTTATTATTATTTCTAATAAATCCCAATATAAGGTGGCACGTAGTTGCCATAAAATCCGTATCGAGACCCGGGGCCAACAGTTAAATTGTATCTGGTGTATTTCGTTAATGAATACAAATATCATACAGAATATCATGATCATAGTATGACAGCAGTAAATAGTGGAGTTTGCATACAGGGAGAATTGATGGATTATTATAGTAAAATTATTGAGATACTTGAAATTGAGTACCCTGTATTGCCAATAAAGTGAAGTGTGATATTTAAGTGTGACCGCTTCGATCCAACTCCAAATATTAGTACAAAAATGCATAGCCGATATAATCTAGTTGAAATCAACCAACAAAGAAGATTTAGACAATTTGAACCTTTCGTGTTGGCAATGCAAGCGATCCAAGTGTATTATGTCTTTTTTCCCAGCTTACAATGAGATAAGTCAAATTAGTTTGCCGTTTGCAAAGTTAAACCTAGAAATGTTTTTGAATCACATGGAAAAGGAAAACAGAGAATTGAAAGTGAAGCGTTTCAAGAAAATGTTTATGAAATAAATGCATCTATTACATATGACGAGATTGAACTTTTGAACGATCCAAATAATGACTATGTTGAAATTTCATCTGGAGAGGATGAGGAGGGTGAGAGATCTAAAGAGGAGCCTGAGTTTGATTCTAATTCTTCAGAAAAAGAAGATGATGATGATTTTAATTTACAATTAAGTACTGATAGCGATTAATTTGAGTTTGTAACAAAATATTATATTAAATAAATCAATTATTGAATTTTCAATATATTGTGCGAAATATTGAATTGAAATTGTTATATTTCTAAAATATTCAATAAAATATGAGTTTTAGGTTGAAATATGCCACTAAAGAAAAAACAAGATATGATGTGACCAAGGCTCAGACCATGATTTAGAGCCAGTTATTGTTGAGGTGAAGCATCATATTCTACAGCTACAACCGAATCAGACGTTATACCTCCAACTACTACACTTGTAGATGAGGCATCACCTTCCGTACCTGCTGATATACCATCTACCACTCCTATACCAACAGAGAGATCAGGAGTAAATGATGCAGATGAAGGAGGGAGTTGATGGAAGAACTTACATCACAATTGTCAACAATTTGTAAGTGAAAATACATGAAACACCATATGTTTATAATTAAGTTATATGTTTAAATTTAAAAATGATATAAAATTAATTGTTTTAATATTAGGTTGATTCTGTCTGGACCGTGCTCAAGAAACGTGACATTCAAATTCAAGGAGAAGATTGATCTTGAGAGTTATATATGGAAAAATATCTCTCAAGCAACAAAGGAATTTTATTATCAAGAGTTTAAAGTACAAAAATATTTTTTTATTTTTAATTAATTTCATACATTAATTAGATAAATATTGTAGATTATAAGTACTTATAGTATATTTTTTCTTTTGTTTGAGAAAGAATTTTTTTGGGGCTCTGAATTTAACACGATCATTTATAAAGTATGGAAGAAACGAGCACATACACATTATCGAGACTTTGTTGGTGCGATACACAAGACTGATGTATGACCATCTTATACTTATATTTCTGAACAAATATGGAGTCGTTAGTAGCGGTATTGAACATCACCCGAGATGTGGAGGATTGGAGGGAGAGAGTCTTCCCATACATACTGGAGAATTTATTACCCACCACAAGCATGCAGAGAGACTTGTAAGTATCTACATTTTACATTTATATTCTATTTTTTTTACTTTGGCGTATTTCAATTTAATTTGATGTGTGAATTTTCGAATTAAAATATATGTATTATAGAGAATGATAATGTTATAAATGTGCCATATATGGTTATGTTGTTAAGTTACTTTCTTTATTCAACAAGGGGTAAATATAATAAAAATAGAGGAAATTATGCTGAAATTTTTGTAAAATGTAGTTCACTTACAATATTTTATTCTGATGCAGGAAAAGTCTATAGGCACGAAGCTTAAACTCCGTCAGTTCTTTTTGTACACTCATACTAAGAAGCATGACGGTGTGACCTTCGTCAATACCCAACATAAAGAACTAAATGTATGTGAAATTTATGTCTTAATATTAATGCTTAATAATTATCACTTACTAACATAAACATTGCCTTCTGATAGGACCAAATACAAGAAAGCATTCAACGATAGTCCTAGGAGTCTGAAGACGTTAATGAGAGTCAAAACTATCTTCATGCAGTGGGTGGTAGGGACCGTCGTGGAAGGATATTCAACTTAGGTTCATTTGCGAACACATGTTATTCGCAATCTTCCACATCCAGTACAGCAACATCTAGTAGGTGGTCTGTACCAAATGAAGTCCATGAGCTTTAGAGTACATTATAGACATTGGCAACTCAGTTGCAACCGTCGATGGAGTACATAGCCCAGCTCTGTAATGAGGTGGATGAGTTGAAGAGGAAGGGCAGCACCTCAACGTACCAGTCAGAGCCTCCGTGTTCACCAAATGAATAGCGTACTTGTAGTCATTTCGAATTAATTAAATACTTATTATGTACAAAATAATTTTTATTATCAATTAAGATAAATTTTACTTTATTTCATCAATCAACCTTTTGTTTTAACAAATTAAATGTAGAAACAAACCAAAATATTATCAACAGATAACTGTATAAATTATGCATCAACTATAAGATTATCAAATAAAATTAAATGCAGGAAAAATTAAAATAAAGTTTTAGTAAATTTAACAATGGAAAAACAAAGTTCATCGGTAAAATCTATTCGATTTACCGACAGATAACTAAGAATCGTCGATAATGTTAGTCGTTAACTTACCGATAGAATAACTAATTATGTCGGTAAAATCACCGACAGACAGAAATTGTGTGTCGGTAATTTCACCGACCGAAACAATCTTTCCGTCACTAAATTTACTGATAGCACAAAATAATCATCGATTTATTCACCGACAGTAACACATTTAGCGATGGAAAATTTGTGATTCGTCGTAAATTATTACCTATGGCCGATTCTCTGATGCCTTTGTCCGTCTGTAAATTCTGTAATGTCTATCGCTAAACTCGATTTTTTTTTAGTGTTATTCCACTTTTTAATATAGTTTTCTAAGTTCAACATGTCCCCACCTCTAGACCTTACACAATACACATTATGGAAGTGAGAGTGCCGTTCAAGCTAAAACATACCGTAGTTAAAGACAAATGAGAGAATAATAGAATTCCATGTCAATTCACATACACTTAGCCGGATCACGAGATTCTCTAGTTCTTGTTTTGCCAGTCAGTACATTTTTCGTCATCCTTTTGGTTATTATCCAATCCAGGACTTGGTACTAAGAGCATTGTAATAATAGACAAATGACAGAATAATAGAATTCCATGTCAATTCACATACACTTAGCCGGATCACGAGATTCTCTAGTTCTTGTCATCTGTGCTGTCTTTTGCCGTTATTATCCAGGACTTGGTACTAAGAGCATTGTAATAATTCAAAAATATACGTTGGGGTGATTGTTTAATTTACATTTTAACAAATCATTAATACATTAAGTAATCTATTCAAAACTAATTATTGTGTGCATTTAATAATTTATTTAGTATGATGCAGACATATCACAAAATTGGGGTGCTATCTCTCTTAATTAATGATGCCGTTTTTGACACTTACCTTCGTTAGTTAAGAAGACAAATTCACATGAAATATTTCTTTATCCTTTTAACGAGGACGACATTCTTGATTGGTGCCATTGTTTGTAATGACACTCTTAATTACATAGTATGGATCGTCTCATTATTTCAATGGAGCCGCTACTTTGTCATCATCCATCATGTCTCTTTCACAATGGCAGAATGAGTAAACTTGGAGTAAGCTTCAAGAAACGTGGACAAATGATAGATAGACCTTGACTATAAGTTCATTTTGGTACGAGAGTCCAGAAGTCTGAACTGTACATCTAAATCTTTTCCATTGATAGAAAAAGAAAATTTCTTGGGACTTGCAAAGCATGGCAGTGGCTCCGGTCGAATTCTTTCTTCAGAGATTGGAGTCTCTGTTGCTTCAGGAGAGTCGAACTTTCACTGGACTTGAATATCAAATGGAGAGGATAACAAGTAGCCTAAGGGAGATTGGTGAGCTCCTTGGAGAAAGAGGCAGCATAGAAGGTGGCGATGCGCTTTCTAGTTGGAGGAAAGAACTTGATGCTATAATACGTGACATGGATGATCAAGTAGATGAATTTGTTATTCAGTTGGATCAGGGAAGTGGGTCTGATAGTTTGGGGCTGAAAGATGAATTCAGGAATATACTGCAGAAGTCAGAATCTCGCCTGACTGACACTGTCCATAGACTGTTCGAGCTCCATAACTCAACCTCCACTGAAACAGAGAAGGGGAAGAACGTAGATGATTACAATGTTACGGAAGAAGATCCAGCAGGGACTGGAAAGTCCTCCACTGAAACAGCGGAGAAGAACGTAGAAGATTACGATGTTATGGAAGAAGATCCAGCAGGGACTGGAAAGTCCTCCACTAAAACAGAGAAGGGGAAGAACGTAGAAGATTACGATGTTATGGAAGAAGATCAATTAGAGACTAGAGAGTCAACTGATACTGAAATATTGGAGGGAGATGAGGAAGAGAGCAATCAAGAATCTGACGAGGAAAATGGTAAAACACCATCTGCATCGTCTTATGTTGTCTTCAAATCAAAATATAGTAGCTTACCGTACTACCTCCAGTCTTGTTTGATATATTGTGCCATTTTTCCTAAGAATCACTGGATACACAGGGGGAAATTAGTTCGGATGTTGGTAGCCGAAGGTCTGGTACAAGAAAAAGCTGGAGAATTAATGGAGGACGTAGCAGAAGAAAATATAAACGAACTGATCCGCCAAGGAATGCTAGAAGTAATTGATGAAAATCCAGGAGATGGAGTTAAATTCATAGTTACCTCTCCTTACCGCAAGCTCTTAAAAGAACATTTCATAAGCACTGTTGTTAATTCAGATTCTTCATTGCCACGTACAACACGACGTGTTCTAACCTCAGACTTGATGAAGATAGCACACAGCTTAAACAGTCTCCGGCCTCGGTCTTTATTTTTGCATGGAAAGCAACACCTTCCTGAAGGGAATTGGTTGAACTTTGCAGGAGCAAAATTTTTACGAGTATTAGATCTAGAAGATGCTGGTATCAAGAGCTTACCTGAAGAAGTGGGAGACTTGATTCATCTGACATATCTTGGTTTGAAACATAATGATATACAGGAGCTTCCAGCCAGGGTTGGTAACTTACGTGCATTACAGACTCTGGACATGAGGATGTGCGGGTATTTAACAGCACTCCCCAGTCAGCTCCTAAACCTTGCGAGATTAAGGCACCTCAAAATGCTCAAGAACATGGGGGTTAAAGGAATGAAGCTACCAGATGGAATAGGCAGATTTAAGAACCTGCTGACCCTCACTGGCGTACAGGCAGGCAACGGAATTTCCAGGAAGTTAGGTATTCTGACTCAACTCAGGAGATTGGGAGTGATGGATGTTGATAAAGAAAATGCCAATGAGTTGTATTCCTCTATTATGAATATGCAGGGACTAATTTCTCTGTCTCTAGAGCCAAAACAGCGTTACAAGGGAAATCTTGTTCTATTGGAGTCATTCTTGCCTCCACTTCGTCTTGTGAAAATTCGCCTAGAAGGGCAGCTTGAAAAGATACCAAACTGGCTTGGTTCAATGACAAGCCTTACAAAGCTAAGGCTGGGTTTCTCTTATCTATCAGAGAGCCCAATGCTGGTGCTTCAAAAGTTACCCAATTTGACAGTTTTAACACTATGGCGTGCTTACGAAGCAAAAACGTATGACAGAGAATTTTGCAAGGCTGGAGGATTTCCAAAACTTGAAGTCCTAATCATTTCTTCTCATTCCCTCGAGGAATGGGCAGAGCTTGAAGAAGGAGCACTACCTAGGTTACAATATCTCCACTTCCATAACTGCTCGCATTTAAGGAAGCTACCTGAGGGTTTGCAGTTCATCACCTCTCTGAAGCAGTTGTATTTGCTGCCGTTGCTTGATGAGCATGCAGAACGTTTGATACCTGATGGTGGAGAGGAAAATTACAAAATCAGTAACATTCCAACCGTTTCCTCCCTATGTCTGCATTAAGTTCAATTTTCAAAAACTCTCCAATGACATCTAAAACATAAATTCATATCTGAAGTTCCCTATGTATTTTCAGATATAGAATCTTATGTTACTGAGATGCTGATGTTTTTTGACAAGGTGCTAATGTGCCCTATCATCTTTCTGTCTACTCTTGGCTGCTTGTTATTCAATAAAAGTAATGTTTCAGGCATTAAATATTCTAATATTCCAGCTAAAGGATTGACATTCATGTCTTATCGAATGCACAGAACCAGTTATGAATCGATTCACTATCCATCATAAGAGCAGCACTGAATTGTTCCACAGCCTCATTAAAATTTCCATGTAGATTGAGGATCAGATATGAGGATTACAAATCCTGCAGGCTTCTTATAGATACTACAAAAAGAATACAGATGTATGGATTAATCATATAGAGGCATTATCACTCAAACCCACCCATGAAAACTCTTGAAAGTCCAAAAAAGTAATAATTGCAGAACCATAGATACTCTGCTTTTACCTGTTAATAAACCTTTTTGTCCAATCTAAGTTGAAGCAAACATCAGGATTACATATCAACATTACATATTTAATGCAACCCAACTAAGTCCCGTTGTTTTTCTTGCTCCAACATTCGTCATATCATGTCTCATCTTCTCCACATCACTCCACCTCCCATCACAGGCATAAATGTTAGAAATCATTACTCTGTATGCACCCTTTTCTGGTTCATCATAGAGTAACTGTTGGCTTACAGCTTCTGCCAATTCAGAATTCCCATGTGCGTGACAGCATGATAGCAATGCTCCCCAAATGCCAGGATCCACAGGATGCATCAAGGACGAGATCAAATTGTATGCCTCCTCCAATTTCCCTGCCAACCCAAGAAGCTTTATAAGGTGAACATAATGCTTGGTCTTAGGTTGGATTCCAAATTCATCTATCATCCTCCTGAAAATTTCCTTGCCATCTTCAACAAGGCCCGCATGGCAGCAAGCACAAAGAAGAGAAGAAAATGAAGACTCATCAGGACTCAATCCCTTTTCCAGCATGTCCTCAAACATTTTGAAAGCCTCAGAGGCTAATCCATGCAAGCCAAGACCAGAAATTACAGAATTATAAGAAATAACGTTCCTGATTGGCATATTCTCAAAAGCACGGATCCCCAACCCCACAGAACCACATTTAAAATACATATCTACTAGGGCAGAAGAGACCATTATGCTTGCTTGAGATCCATGTCTAAGAAGATAACCATGAATCTCTCTACCCGGCATTACATTTGCTGAGTTAGAAACAGCCACCAATACACTAGCAATTAATACGGGATCTGCCCTCTCACCTTTCCAGTTGAGATTCATGTATAAAAGCAATGCCTTTTGATGCTCTCCAGAACGAGAATAACCAGTTATCAAAGCAGACCATGTGACTAAATCAGGATAGTGTAAATTCCTAAACACCCTATCTGCCATAGACATGCAATTAAATCTTGAATACATGCTAACAAGTGCACTGCCTACATGTGTATTGCAATCAAAACCACTCTTCATACACAGTCCATGAATTTCTTGGCCAAGTCCCAGGAAGTTGGAATCTCCTAACCCCGAGATTAACCCGACAAAAGTACGGCTATCAGGCTGTTGATTCCCTTTAGATCGCATTTGATTAAACAACTGCAAACCTTTATCCCAAAATCCCCAATAACTAAAGCCAGAAATCATAGAGTTCCATAGAACTAAATCAGGCTCAAAAATCCTTGCAAATATCTTGCTTGCTTCGCCAACAAGGCTCATTTTTGAATAAGCTGTCACCGATGCACTACAAGTGACAGAATCCAGTCCCAAACCAGAAACTATGGCCCCTCCATGGACAAGACTCAATCCGTCAAGATCAGAACTCTCATAGCACGCTCGTATTAAACACGCAAAAGTGAAACTATCAGGTTTTATATCAGTTCCAAGCATAGTTCTGTAAAGTGAAAATGCATCAACAAACTTTCCCGCTTGCGCATGAGCCCGGATAATGGAATTCCACAGGAAAATGCTTCTTTGAGGAGTTTTATCGAACAGATTGCGAGCAGAGCATAGGTCATTGTTCAGAGCATAAAATCTCACAATTTTAGTTGGATAAAATGGGTCATTAAACAAGTGAGATCTAATGATTAAAGCATGCAGTTGCTTGGTCCTTAGTAGTGATTGATAGGACTTGGATAGCTCTTGCACAAGCAGCTGAAATTGAATGAACATTTACGATTACGAACCCTTGCAAGGCTCGCTGTACTACCTAAAATAGGAGCAGACTGGCAGCATTACAATTCCGTCTAGGAGCAGTCAAGGGAAAAACATTGCTGTGTTGTATAAACATGTAGGTTATTCCACTGTCATACACAACTGGATCCTGAGACTGTGGATCCCCACCCTGTACCACATCAAATTGATATGTAAATTCAAAAGATAAAACAAAACTAGTGATACCCAACCGAAGGTTTCATCGGAGATCTCTTTCTCGGCCTCAAGAGCGAAGACATCGCCGCGATAGTCAATCAAGACGTGGCCTTTGATATCCAGTAAAAACACCGCCGAGGCGGCGCCTGACATCGAACGATTCCTTTTTCGTAGGCAACCTACAATTTAGCAAAAAAGTTTAGACCACAACTTCTGAAACAAACGAATGAGATAATGAATGAATCTCCCCTACGTCTCTTTCCTGAGTTCAGATCCCCTGTCGGACCTGTTCAATGTCCAAAACGAGAACGTTAATATCCAAAACGACGTCGTCTTACTGTTGGATAGAAGATCCTCAATATCTTTCATTCGTCGGTCCATATATTTATTGATAAAAGTCACGGCGTAAAGAAAGAAACTCTCTTGTGCCTGTAATTTTCAAGGTCGGGCCATGACCCGTTCTCTTTCGGATCACTAGTCTTTTACATTTTTCTCCAATTTGGCCCATCTACTAAATTTTGGTGATAAACACAACATAATTTAAGCTCCGAAAATTTAAAAATAATTTATTCAAAACTCCAAAAAAAAATCTAATAAATCGATAATCCTCCTTTTTCTTTTGGACTAACAATTTTTTAATGAATAAAATACTTAAAATAAATTAAATTAAAAAAATTAAAAATAGAACTAAAATATCAAAAAGTTCAATATTTTATAATTGAATCGGTTAAACTAACTGAAAATTTTAATAATTCTATTACCTAAAAGTCGTCAGTAATTTGCATTTCTAGAACATTTCTAGTCCTACATATTTAAGTATTTTACTATCTAATAGTTAGATGGAACTGCAAACTAACCCTTATTTAAGAATCGAAAAAAAGGTTAAGAAATCTTAATATTTTTATTATTTTTTAACTTTGTAATAAATACTATTTATTGCAAGTATCATACGACATTTTGGAGGAAATATTAAGTATTTATTTGACATCAGTAACAATATATTTTAGGTGATTATGAAACAATGTTTGAGGAATTAAAAAGTTATAAGCTGGCATTCCATGCTAAACCCTTAATATGTATAATCAAACATTCCATATATTACAAGAATAACAACAATTTCAGTGTATAAGGCTTCTGATTTTGCGAGAGTCGGAAGAGGAACATCAATCATATACAATCTTCCTTTTGTGTTTACAAAAAGGTTGTTTTAGTTACTCAAATTAATGATCTTTTGGTCACAAACGAGTAACCTTACCGGTTAATCCAAAATTCGTCAACTCCAAACATTCCATATATTATTTATAATAATATAACTTAACAATGATGTTATTCATCTACTTTAAATATTAAATTAAATTAATGATAATATAATAAAATAAAATCCTAAATTTATATTCGCAACCCATCAATATAATGGTAAAAATCATTAGGTACTCTCGTCTTCTTATTAAAATAAAAATTGTACTTAATTTGGTGATAAATTTTAAGTATGCTCTTATTTCTTGACTTGTATGGTTAAATGTGTACAGTTTACTTCTCATGTGATTGGCCCATCAGACTAACATAATTTACACATAAAAATGAAGTGATTACTTACATAATTTACCTACCAATAACGGTTTTTCAGTTATTACTTAGTGGGCTTTATAGAACAAGGAGCATGCCATTAAATTCAACCATAAAAGTTGCATGTGCTCCTATGGACGACGACTTCTCCAGCTGTTGTGTTGATCGCAGTATTAGATAATCGGTGGCGGAGGGGCAGGAATAAGATATGACTTCCGTTGATTTCTCAAGGGTGGAGGTGACGTTGATGCCATCCGTCTCGATCTTAGGCAACCAATTCCATGGTTTCTGTCTCCAACATTTTCTGTATCACCTTCAAGAAATTATCTTTCAGGTACGAGACAGAAAATTGAGAGCAAGATGAGTCTGACAGATTCAGTTACTGAAAATGGAGTTATTACCTGCAGGAGTTGGCTGAAAATCGCCCAAGTGAATACACATTGCCAGGAACACTCCAGCCAACTTCACCAGCAAACTATTATCATTACGATCAATAAACCAGAGTTATACTCCAGGCTCAACTCGACTGTGCAATATAAGAGTGAGTCCAGTCTTCTCCTTGAACAATACATATATTCGAGCTAGTTGGCCACTTGGCCTCCACTTCAATGTAGCTTTAAACTTCTAGAATTCACACTACACTTCAACGTAGTTTAACAAATTTTTTCAAATTCAATCAATCACGACTAGAAAATTAAATTGGTTTTACTAATTTAACTATAAAAATTTTGAACTGATTAATTTTTGTAAATTATTGAAAAATTATTGATTTGAAAAATTAATCAATACTCACAAATCATATTAAACCAATAAATTTTTATTTAACAGTATCTTTTTTTAATAAAATTTTAATTTTTTAGGCAAAGATAATCCCTTCTTTAATTTTGTTTAAAATTTTTTCAATTTTATTAAAAAAATTTCAATTTGCTTTATATAACATCCATTTCAATCTCTTTTATATTTGTGATACGTACATTGATGTTAGGTCTTTTAATAGTCTCTTATTCTATCTGGAAATTGTGAAGAGTGAGAGTAGTCGACTAGAGAGAAAAGATTAAAACTTTCTAAAGTGTGGTATTGTTGGGTCATCGATATTAGGTTTTTTAATAGTCTCTTATTCTACTTGGAAATTGTGAAGAACGGGAGTAGTCGACTAGAGAGAAAAGATTGAAACTGTTTTAAAGTGTGGTATTGTTGGGTATCTTATTAATACCTCTATTAAGGCTAGATATATAAGGTGTGTTTTAACTTTTTTTTACTTTGAATGTATTGGGTGTCTTAGTTGAACCTTTTTGTCACCCGTTTTCTTCCTCAATGTTACATGAGTCTTACCTTCTCTAAAGAATAACTTGGTCATCTTCATACGGTCTATAAAGATTTTACACCCCTAAATAATATGTGATACGAGATGGACTCCACCCGGATAGAGCAACCATACCAATAAAAAAATTGAGATAAAAAAGGGACACACAAGATTTAACGTAGAAAACCCCTTAACGAAAATGGGAAAAAAATTATGGGCAAGAATAGAAAACTTTCCACTATAGAAAACAAATATTACAAGAGGAAGATCTCACAATCCACACTAAGAATTAATACATATAGTTGTGGGAAAGAGATTTTGGGACATATAAAACCTTAAACATATGCCTCCTTATATAACCTTAATGGAGGCTTCTATGTTCTCTCTTTACCAATATCGAATTAAGCTAACAATCTCCTACTTGAAGATTTGGTTGATAACCAATCAATCTCCATATCGTTATTTCTATCTTGTCATTTCTCTTATGTCTACGTCTCTGCCAAGCCATACAAGGATCTACACCATATGAATTTATCAGTGTTGATTGGCTTTGTTAGTGCATCTACTAGGTTCTCTTTTCTATGAATTTTCTGCATGTCCATAGTTCCTTCTTCGACCACTTCACGAACAAAATGATATTGAACTCCTATATGTTAGTTCTGGAATGCAAAGCTAGATTCTTTGCAATATGCAAGGCACTCTGACTATCACAATATAAAGGGATTTACTCTTGTCGGTTCCTAAGCTCTTCCAAAAACCTTTTTATCCAGATCGATTCCTTGCAAGCTTTTGTGACTACCATATACTCAACTTTTGTTGTAGATAATGCTACAACTGTTTGTAGTTTAGACACCCAACTTATAGCTCCTCTTGCAATAGTAACATATAGCTTGTAGTAGATTTTCTTTTATCAAAATCGTCTGCAAAAATAAAATTAACATATCTTTTGACAATAAATTCAGATCCTTCATAATATAGAGCAACATTTGAGGTCCCTTTAATATATCTTAGGATCCTCTTTACAATCCATCAATGTTCTCGACCAAGATTTACCATGTAATGACTAACCACTCCCACTGCAAGCTCAATGTTTGGTCTTGTGTAAATTATAACGAACATTAAACTTCCCACAACTGATGCATACAGTACTCGAGACATCTCCTTCCTCTCTACTTCACTACTAGGGTTTTTACTTGAGGATAACTTAAAATTAACAAGAAGAAGGGTATAGATTGACTTACAATCTTGTATATTGAAGCATCGCAAGATTTTCTTCAAGTAATTCTTCTGAGAAAGCCAAATCTTCTTGTTATTTCTGTCTCGGTAAATTTGCATCCCTAGAATCTTATTTGCTGGTCCTAAATCCTTCATTTCAAACTCCCAGTTAACTGAGCCTTCAAATCTTGAATACGGTATTTATTGGGGCTTGTAACCAATATGTCATCAATATACAACAATAATACAATGAAATCATTATTACCAAACCTCTTGAAATATGCACAAGAGTTTGCACTAAATTTGTTGAATCCATGACTCATTATGAAGGAATCAAATCTTTTGTACTAACATCTTAGCGCCTATTTTAAACCGTACAAAGTTTTGTTTAACCAACAAACCAAGTTCTCTTTTCTTAGTTCTTCAAAACCTTTTGGTTGATGCATGTAAAATTCTTCTTCAAGATCTCCACGAAGAATCATAATCTTTACATCTAACTACTCTAAATATAGATCAAATGTAGCACACATAGCTAAGACAATCTAAATTGTATTAAGACGAACTATAGGTGAAAAAATTTCAATAAAGCCAATACTTTCTTTTTGAGCATATCCCTTTACCACCAACCTTGCATGATACCACTCCACCTGATCATCTTGTACACCTATTTGTTGCCAATGGATTTTCTCCCTTGTGGTAGTGACACAGACTTCCATGTCTTATTCTTATGAAGAGCTTCTATTTCTTCTTGCATTGCTGCCATCTAAAGTAATGCATCTGAGTTATTTATTACTTCTCGGAATGTTGATGGTTCTCTATCTTCTGTTAGAAGACAGTATGCAACATTGCCCTCCATAATATAATCAGATTGCCAAGTTGGGATTCTCCTTTCACGGGTTGACCGTCGAACTTTTGCATTTTCAGATTCAAACGTTCTTGCTCCTCGTGATCTGATATAACTTCAGTAGAATCTTTCTGTTTATTCTTCCTTTCTTCCTAAATCGTTACAACTTTAGAATTTTCTTCAGACGTGCTATTTTGATCTTTCTTTTGCAGTTTATCTTCTGCAAATATGACATCTCTACTAATTTCGAGCTTGTGGGAAGTGGGATCCCACAGTTGATACCCCTTGACTCCATTAGCATACCCCATAAATCTATATTTTCTAGATTTTGGATCTAGTTTTATGATATCTTGGGTATTATACATCATGAACACAAGACTTCCAAATATATGTAACTGAGAATAGTCTGCTAGTTTACCGGTCCACATCTCCATCGGTGTCTTCAGATCAATCGATCTTGTTGGTGATCGATTAATCACATAGCGGACGGTCTTCACTACTTCTACCCAGAAAGACTTTGCCATACTTGCAGTTCTCAACATGGCTCTAGTTCTTTCAATTAGAGTTTTGTTCATTCGCTCTGCCACTCCATTTTGTTGAGGAGTATGAGGCACCATGAATTGATATTTGATGCCTTCTAGATTACAAAAAATCAATGAACTCATCACCAGTATATTCTCCACTATTATCAGTCATGAGGCACTTGATTTTCTTTCCTTTCTCTAACTCAATTTGTGCTTTAAATGTTATGAAGATTGGAAATACATCTTCCTTTCTCTTGATAGGATACACCCAATATCTTCTGGAGTAATCATCAATAAAGGTCACAAAGTACCTTGCTCTACCCAAAGACATAACCGGTGCTTGCCATACATCAAAGTTAATCAATTCTAGAATATCTTTACTTATATGATTTGATGCATTAAATTTCAGTTCAAGCTACTTTCTTGTAATGCAGTGCTCACAAAAGGGTAGTAATACCTTCGTAAGACCAGGGAGTAGTTTCTACTCAGCAAGAATCTTCAATTCTTGTTCTGACATGTGGCCAAGTTTACGATGCCACAATTTTGTTGCATTTTTTGCAGAGCTAACAGATGCAATCGATGCATTTGCTTCCATATACGTCTCTCCCATAAGCTTGTATAAGTTTGCAGCTATCTTTTCCGCCTTTATGATTACAAGCGCTCCTTTGATCACCTTCATGACTCCATTTTGAGAACTTTGTCCCATCAAACTTTGTAATATCAAATTTGGTCGACATTGCTTCTATCACAAGAATTGATGCCCACTCTCTCATGTTAAAAAAGGGAAACTGCCTCGATTTACCTCCACTTAGTATGTAATAAGATAGTAGTACACCAAGAAAGTTCCCAAGAAAGGCTGCAGGGGTCATAAATGGTCCCATTTAAAACCCAATCTTCTTAAACAAAGCTTTTCTTAGACATGCACTTAATCACCTCAAATACCAGCGAAAAATGCCCCAAAAATGACAACAAGAACCTAAGAATAAAACTACCCTTAACCCGCAAGAACACCAAAGAAAAACTCGTTTTCTGATTTGGAAGATCAGATTATGCTGCAACCGCAGAGCATACTTGAGCAACGTTTGGGCTCTAATACCACTGATAAGAGATGGACTCCACCTAGATAGAGCAAACACTCCAATGAAAGAAATTGAGATAAAAGAGGACACACAAGATTTAACATGGAAAACCCCTTGACAAATATGGGAAAAAAACCAAGGGTAAGAATATAAAACTTTCCATTATAGAAAGCAAATATTACAAGAGGAAGATCTCACAATCCACACCAAAAATTAATACACAAGGTTATGGGAAAGAGATTTTGGGATATGTAAAACCTTAGACATATGCCTCTTTATATAGCCTTAATGGAGGCTTCTATGTTCTCTTTTTACCAATATGGGATATAAGCCAACAATATGCAAGTAACAAATGGCAAAAGAATCAAGGATGCTCTCATTTTGTTTGAGAAATAAAATCAATAAACAAACTCTAGGTAAAATGCTAAATTTAGAGTTTTGTTTTGTTGTTTCATATGCCAAACACTTTTAGATTGAAAGTGCTACAATTTTCTTAGTCCAATTAAACACAAATTCTAAAATTCAAGTTCCATTCTTTTTCTAATTAATCTTGCCTATTATTTTTTACTATTCATATCCTTCTAAAAACATAATCATTTAGGAAATCTTAATGCACATATATAGGAACACAATTTTTTTTGAAAAGTTGGAACCAATGTTATGAATATAGTATCAATATCAGTATCAAATTTAGTTTTGGGTACGGTATTAATACTACTCAATGTTGCGTACATAGTATTGGGTACCGTACTGTACCGGCCGGTGTCAGGCGGTACGTACCGTACCTGCTGAAAAATGGTACGGTATTTTGAATTTTGGTATCAGATTTAAATACCAGCCAGTACCGGAAATTTTGAAAAATATAGGGACTAAGTTGTAAATTTTCCATAAAATTTTAAAATTTTTTCCCTTCCC
>JAOQMS010000007.1:25232883-25243516 GCA_027563885.1 Erythroxylum longipes
TTACAGTTTGTACTAATTTTGAGAAATTAGAAATGGTTGTATTGTGTAATTTGAAATGGGCCCAAGTGGCTAATAAAAGTTCTATTGATTTCATTGTTTGTATCATCTGATTATAAAACAAAGTGGAACATTTGGTTATTACTTTTCTGTAATTTATGTTTGTGTTTATGGTTTCAAAAAAAGTATACCGACTGTTTGGATGTTTAGTGATGTGGCACACCGCCCTCGCGGGGAACGGACTCGGATATCACTATCGATATCGGGTTCGGGTCTAGCAGGAGTGGGGTGTTACATTAAGCAATTGTAAGGTAATAAAAATAACCTTATAAAGAAATAAAGTGATGATTAATTTCTTCCAAGTACAAAAGTGAAAAAATTTATATATGGATTAAGTTTGTCCCCTTGAAAAATAGGAATGGACATCCTAAAATCACAAGTATCCATAGAAACCTCCATTACTGAGCTTAAGAGATCTTACAATAACTCATAGGCAATAATTGTTGTAAGAGTTAATAATATTCCCCTATTAACTTTAGCTTTCTTTGTAAAACTTAGTACAAATAGACACTTAGATTAAAAAATACCTTAGCTGCAAGTAATAGAGAGTAAAGTTGTCTTTTTCATCTCTCATTGATGACTATAAAATAAGTTGTGAATAAAGAAGACATATTTTTCTTATTGGCCTTGATTGCTTCCTTCGCCCTCGTTATGACATCATAAAAATAAATCATTATTGCCTTCTTATCACTATCATCTAGACAAAATACTTCCACTAGAGGTTCACAAACTCATATTAAAAATTGACATTGGGACTAAAATTTAGATTTTCAAATAATTCTATAAGCCTCCACTTTAGCATTAGACTTAGCATATTGAGATAAGACTCACTTATCAGTTATAAATATGTCTCAACTCTTTCTTAATTAAAAAAACACTAAAGTTATAAGAAATTAGTTACAAATCTTGTAATAACAGGATAACATTAATTTCTACCATTGGTAAAATTTTTCTCATTAAATTTAAGACTTATACACCATTATAGATGAAATTGGTCACTTTTCTTACATTCTACACATTTTCATCAATGATAGGAAAATATTTAGCATCTCTTATATTTTCCAACATCATGTCAATGAAATTTGCAATACAAGTAGTCTAATAAAAAGAGTGATACCTGTTTTGTAATTTTGTTTAGCTAGTTTGTAAGCAGTTTCAGTAATGAACTTAGAAATATTTTCTGGCCCAACTTCATTTACAACTTCAACAAATATTTGAAATAGAATATTAGTATTTATAACACGGCTTGATGTATCAATAGAGTTCAAAAACAATATCCCTTTAGCATAATAAACCAAAAAATTTGATAATAGGTTCATGTCTTGAATTTATCCTACCATTGCATATGATTAAACACCTATAAGTTGCCTAAATGATTATTCTTTATCCAAATATTTTTTTATTTAATAGATAAAGCTGTTTAGAAGTTTATCTTTGTAGTCATCAAATCAAGGAGCTCTAAATCCTAGATCTTAAGAGACAATAGCATCCATCATAGGCTAGTAATAATCAAACTGGATAACATTGAATGATATACATGAATCACATCACCATCTAGTTATTGTCATGTCCACATTAAGTTCCACTTCTTTAGATTGTAAGGTACTACGAATTGAAGGTTGAGCTCTAGGAGTAGTTTGCAGTGAAAAAATATTAGACATATGTCTTCTTCTCTTCCTCACATCAAGTGCAACATTCCTTTCTTAGTGGATAGGAATACCACCTTCAACATTCCCACTATCATCCTAACCATTGGAAAAAGAACTTATACTACCAATTTCGTAATTCAGTCTTTACCTTTGATCTTTTTCATGTTGATTTTTCATTTGTCATTTCATATCATGACTCACTTTCTTACAAGACTTCACATCACATTTAATCCTATCCAAATGCTTCTAAGGTAGCAATGAGCCTGGCCTAGTCAGGCTCGGCTAGGCTCATCTAGGCCCAATAACTTCTATCATAGCCTAGCTAAGTAGTTAAACTTGAGCTCGATCGAGTCTGGGTAGTCCAAAGCCCGATTTGACCATGCCTTGCTTTTTTTAAAAAAAATTTTAATTTAAGAAATAAAAAACATCATTTTTTATGGTTATGGAGACTCAAACTGGATCGGGCCTAAACAACTTGAGTTCAAGCTGGCCCAAGGTTTGGTCAAATTGGACTTGATCTGTTGACTTTAGATCGAGTCTAGATCAAATTGTCATGTTTAAATGCTTATTTAATATGGCGAGTTCCCTACCTTTCAAATGTTTATTGCAATACAAATAAACGATATGATCTTTTATTTCATGAACTAATCTAGCATGAGCCCAAGCTAGACATTGAATCTTCCTAAACTTGAAGCGGTTAAATTATTAGGAGTACTTGAACTTCGCTTCATTTATCTTAAAAAAAGACATATGTCAAAATTAAATTAATAACTTCATATTCAAAATGTAAAGTTTTTGTATATAACATCCTTGCATAACAAGTTCAATAGTACTAAACTATACATCATCATTACATCTCTCTTTTGGGAATACACGTTACAAAATCACTATTATACAAAATAAAAAAGGAAATCATTGCTTAAGCATTTACAGTTTCATTCCAGTATACTCTTATAAATCAAGGTATATCTAAAAATTAATTTTAATGTAATAATAAAGAAATCTAATTACCTTATGTTAACTTAAATATAATCAATAAGAAATTAAATTACCTAAAGTATCTCTTTCGAATTTCCATGAACTATTTTATATTATATATTTAACTATCCACAAGATAGGATAATGAATGTGCATTTTTAATTTTGCTATCATATTAGTAATATTCCTTTTTTATGTTTAATTTTGTATATTTTAAATGTTATTTTCTAATGACAATAATATAAGAATGCAAAAAAATAATTCAATAAACTCAAATTTTATCTTTTTTAATGATTATTGGAATAAAATAACATGAAAAATCAAATAAATAAGATTTCATTAGTTCATGTCCATGTCTTCATGAATTGATTCCCAAAAATACTCATTCATAACATATGTAAATTCAACATATTGTGTTTATAAAATCACCTTTGATCCTTACAAAACCATGTTAAAAAGATATATAACGAGTCAGTGACATAAATGTTAGCTCAAGGTTTATAATTAACGATTTTGATGATATCTGTATAATATTTCAAAATTCAAATTGGATTTATTTCCCTGTATAATTAAAGGTCCAATTATCAAAATGAAATAAAATCATAAGAAATATGTTTTCTTTCTTACAAGAACCTTCATTATGAACTTACCTTATTAGAAATGGTATATCTCCTACTAATTATAAAGGTCGTATATTAGCCCCGTGATTACTGGAAGATTTTTGGCAAAGATACCATCAAACTTATTCAGATTTCAATCCATTTAGTTGACTAAAGATGCAAGTAAAGCAACGACTAGTTGGAGAAATTGACTATTTAAGGAAAAACAACAACACTTGTAAATGAACATACTCAGACTTTCGAAACATTTGAGCAACATCGATATTCTTGAAAGTCATATCATTTTTATTATGCCTTAAAAAGTGAAATCACTCTATCAAGAGAGAAATTGTCATTTTTCTGTGAGCTTTTAGAAGTTTGTTATACACTTCGAGTGTGAAAGGTTAGAGAACCTTGAAAAATATATACTCATGAGCTTAGAGAGGCTCGTCAAATTTAATACTCAAATTTTTATAGTGAAACATTCAAGTTGGATACTTAGGGATTGGACATAGGCTTGAGTTGTAAACTGAACCAGTATAAATCGACTGCGTCCTTCTTCTCTCTCTCTCATTATCTTTTATATTTTTGCATCATATCATGTGTGTGTTCATTTCAGCAAGAGGCTCCTTCATTTTTATAATAGGTCCCTTCTGTTTTCAACTTACTAATGGTTCCTTTCAGTTTTAACATGCGCCTTCTGTTTTTAAATTGCTTTAGCAGGATTCATCATTCAGTAGGCTCCTTTCATTTAAGCAAGGTCATATCCCACAAAAGGCTCCTATTGCCTAACATACTCCTATCGTTTAAAAGACTTTATCCTGTGATAGGCTCCTACTGTTTTTATATGTTAACTAGGATCTGCTTATTATACAAATTGAAAGAATTTGAAAAATTTTATAAGTCACACACAATTCACTCCCCTCTTATGTGTGTTTGCTTTATCAATAAATAATTTTCAAAAACAAGTTACTTTAATTCTTAAAGGGTTACTTAAAATTAAAAGAAAATGCTTGTATAATAATAACCTTGGTTTGTACTTTGTAAACGACAACACACCATCACACTCACAAATTCACAATTAACCCACCACCAACCAATAATCAACTATCACAAACTCATAATTTATAAACCAATTAACAAATACAAATCATAAAAAGGCAAAAGACAAAAGGTCCCAAACAACACCACAATCGTTGCTTCAGCTGGCGATGGGAGAAAATGATTAAGCAGCATCGTGCAACGGAGGAGTTACAAATAGAGGAGGAATAGGTATACAACCCAAAGGAGCAAACTTGAGAACCAAAGAGCAAATGGACAGTGGACTAGAGCATATCAGAGAACTATTGTGTCTAATTTCTGTTGAATTTTACTTGTATTCATACTTTGATTTTGGTTAGTTTTTAATCCAGATTTATAGTGAATTGAGTTAGAATGGCATGAATATTGCATAGATGTTAATTGGATTGTATTATGAGTGTTGCATTAGAAATCAGATGAATTTTGCATGAAAATGGGTGTGACATGTTAATTGCGTGTCACAAATTAAGGTCACACCCGTGACCATATAAGTCAAGGGTATGTAGCCATAGTCACACCCGTCACCATGTGAGTCATAGGGGTGACAAATATGGTCACACCCATGACCACTTCGTACACTCCCATGACCCATTTTTCTTTAATTTATCAACTCGTTACATGTCATGTGCAGGAGGGACAACACAAAAACCCAAACTCGGACGAGGCTACAAATAGAAAGGATAGGAGGGTGGTGGCAACATCTTTCATTTCGTTCTTCATTATTCACTCAACAGACACCAAAGGCAAATGGAGAGAAAGAAGTCACAGAAGAGAGAAAGGAAGCAGAGACCAGTCGACTGAGAGGAAGAAGAGAGAATCATAGCAAAGAGGGGAAGACAATGTGAGCATCTGGGTGAGAACAACCTGAAACAGAAAGCAAGAGCTAATGCTGGAAGCTTAAGAGGGGCAGGAGACCACCACCTTCACACTCACCCGATCCTTGTTTGCTTATTATGTTCATCAGTTGCTTTGTTTCTTGTTGTTATTGAACTTCTTACTTTAATAGCTTAGACAACTGTTGTTTGTTATCTTTTCATATTTCATTCGGTTATTTACTTGGTTTACCGCCTAAATACTTCTCTTATACTGATAAAAATGGGATTGAAGTATTTGAATATGATGAATCTTGTTATTTTTGTGATGGGTTGATCTCTTTTTCTTGAGGATTAATGTAGTCAGTTTAGTTAAATATGTTGGGAGCCATGGGTCCATGCATCTCATAAATGGCTATGCAGCGGAACCATTGTAATCAAAATTCCAACACCACGACATCCCCAGAAAATCCAGAATCCAGGTGCATGTATAAATAAAATGTAAGAACATGAAATTACAACACATGTACCTAGAAAATGCTCCTCCTTTCTTGAATCTTCTACTTGTTTGGGTTGTAGCAAACACCCAAACACCTTCAAAAACTAGTGAAGAACACGCAAATATGAAGAAATATCAGTGTGTAAGGCTGGTTAGAGCACCAAACAATATGAATTTAAGTAGATCCTCAATTGAGAGCTAGATCATGAACAAGTTACATGCAATTAAACTCATGCAAAATTTGCATAACATTGCATAAACAAACCTCTAGATCACTCCTGTCAACTTCCAGACCCTTTTGGACCCTTGACCTCTCAATTGAGTGTGTTTTTTTGCTTAATTTCGTGTGTACATAAGTGAAGAACTAACTTATGTACCACCTGTCATAAAGTGGGTCACGACTTGCTTAAAATGACAATCATGCACACTTTGTTTTTCATTCAATCTTTTATACGTATGACCTTTAGGTTTTCGATTATTTTGGGAACTTGAATTTACTCTTAATCTGAGCATATCATGAATGGTTTCATACCACTTGAATTAACTCTTAATCCAAGCAGATCATGAAAGGTTTCATGATGCCAATTTATCAGAACGTAAGTGAATTGACATATAAACTCTTCGATAGTTAATTATCCAACTTATAAACCTTTTCATAGACAATTACAGTGCAATTCGTCCCTTCACCATGCTACACCCCACTTGGTTTGGAGTATGGTCTATGTGTCAACTCTCACTAGACTGACTACATCACATCTAGTCTAAGTGATGTTAGTTCTTGTCCTGGGGATCTCATTACTTTATGTGTCATTGAAGACTCTCTTCACGAGACATAACTGCTCTAGCCAGAGACTCCCGAGTAATGATCCCAACAAGAGGTCGTAGGTATCATCTCCTTATATCAGAAGTGGTGAATCATTTATTGGTTACCCAATTACCTTCGAATACCAATAATTGTACCTAATTACCACCCTATGAGTGACCTTATCTTGACGCAACAAAAAATGGTGTCAAAGCATAGGATTAGTATCCAAGATATTCTTGAGTACCTTAAGTCTAAGGATATTTGCACCATTCTATAATGAGATTAATCACTGAAATTTGCTAGATCATCCATATAATAATCTCATAGCGGGTCATCCGATGTACTTACTACTCTTAGTAAGCATCCACATGTTAACTCTAAACATCTCATGCTTACAGTTTATAAGATCCACTGCTTGATCAAATCAAGGAGTATAACATGTTCTAGTCTATCCAGATTAACAATATCCTGTCTTATTAATCCTATGATTAGGGATAATTTATAAACTATCATAATTGCACATGATAGGAATCTCATTATCATGATTTCATCATGATTTCCTTCATGCTATGTTTTGTATCATGGACTTCATTAATTCAATTTAAGAACGACATCAATTCATAAATAAATGAACATCAAATTAATAAAAATTGCCTTTCACTTTATTAATCAAAATAAAGTTTGTACAAAAGTGCTAAAGGTGATTGCCTTTAGAGAACTACTCTAACAATCTTCCACTTGCACTAAAGTCAATCACCTTTATATCTAATACCATAGGCGAGTACACTAGAATCAAATTTCATTTGAGGAAGTGGCTTAGTCAAAGGATCAACGATGTTTTGATTTGTGGGCACTCTCTCTATCTTCACATCACCTTTATCAGTGATCTCCCTGATCAGGTGATATCTCCTGAGTATGTGCTTAGACCTCTAATGAGACCTTGGTCTTTGGCTTGAGCAATAGCCCCATTGTTGTCATAATATAATAATATCAACCACTCCAAGTTCCATAACAAAATTCTTGATCTAAACAACTTCTTTTACCGCTTCAGCAGCTGTAATGTACTCTGACTTAGTCATTAAATCTACAGTCATCTCTTGTTTGGAACTCTTCGAACTGATTGCTCCACCATTCAAAGTGAAAGTGTAACCTGACTGGGATTTGAAGTCATCCTAGTGAAATTGAAAACTGGCATCTGTATGCTCACTCACTATGAGATCTCCATCTCCATATACTAATAATACATCCTTAGTCCTTCTTAAGTACTTTAGGATATTCTTGACAACCACCCATTGACACTCACCAGGATCTGTTTGATATCTGCTCATAACACTTAGAGAATATGATATATCTGGTCTTGTATATAACATAGCATACATGATTGATCCTATTGCCGAAGCATACGAGATCAAACTCATGCGAGTCCTCTCATCTTGCTTCTTGGGACACATAGATTTTGAGAGTTTTATCCCATGAGTCATGGGAAAAAAATCCTCTCTTGGACTCATTCATGCTAAACCTGTTTACCACTTTATCTTTCTATGTAGACTGTGAAAGACCTAGCAACCTTTTTGATCTATCTCTATAGATCTTTATTCCCAATATATAAGTTGCTTCTCTAAGGTCTTTTATGGAAAAATTTTAGGACAACCAAATTTTGACAGATTACAAACTTGAGACATCATTTCCTACTAGTAATATGTCATCCACATATAACACAAGTAATATGATAGCACTCCCACTAACCTTCTGTACACATAAGGTTCATTCGGATTTTGTGAGAAACCAAACTCTTTAATTGTCACATCAAATCAGATGTTCTAACTCCTAGATGCTTGCTTTAATCTATAAATGGATTTCTGAAGCTTGCATACCTTTTCGTCATCTTTGGATATGAAACCCTCAGGTTATATCATATACACATCTTCAGCTAGGTTTCCATTCAGGAAAGAATCTCATAATCATAACAACAATGGCTAGGAGTATTCTAATGAATTTAAGCATGGGTACGGGGCTAAATGTCTTGTCGTAGTCAACTCCTTGTCTTTGACAACAACTTTTAACGACTAGCCTCGCTTTATAGGTAATCACATTACCATCTATGTAAATTTTTTTTCTTGAAAATCCACTTGCACCTTACAGGGTTTAGCCCTTTGGGTGGGTCAACCAAATTCTATGCTTAGTTTTTAAACATGGAATCCATTTCAGACTTCATGTCTTAAAGCCATTTTTCAGATTATGAACTCTTCAAAGCCTCTTCATAAGTTATAGGCTCATCGTCCTCTATGAGCAATACATCGTTATGTTCAATTACGAGAAATCCATATCTCTCTAGAACATTACTTATCTTACTTGATCTATGAACATTTTTTATGTCAAAAGGTTCAACTATTGTCTCATCTCTATGAACAACAATCTCAAGTTCAGGCAGTTGATTTGCAGTTGTTTGCGCATCATGAACTTCAACAAGTTCAACTTTGCTCCCACTGTCTTCTCTTAGAAGAAACTCTTTTTCTAAAATGACAACATGTTTTAAGACAAACACCCTTTGCTCTAAAGTATTGTAGAATTGATATCCAATTGTTTCCTTAGGATATCCTACAAACAGATATTTATCAGATTTCATTTCAAGCTTGTCTAATTGAATCCGCTTCACGTAAGATGGACAACCCCAAACTTTCATATAAGAAAGATAGGGTTTTTTATTAGTCCATATCTCATATGGAGTAACATCAACTGCTTTTTAAGGGACTATGTTTATCACATAAACAGTAGTCTTGGGTGCATAACTCTAAAAGGATTTCAGTCGATCTGTTAAGCCCGTCATTGAACTTGCCATTTCCAACAAGATCCAGTTTCTCCTTTCAGCCACACCATTATGTTGCGATGTGTAAGGTGGAGTCCACCGGGATACAATCCCGTTATCCTTGAGATAACTTAGAAACTCCTCGTTAAAGTATTCACCACCTCGATCTGATCGAAATGTCTTAACACTTTTACCAAGTTGTTTCTCTACTTCATGTCTAAATTGTTTGAACATTTCAAATGCTTCAGACTTGTATCTCATTAGATACACATACCTATATCGTGAATAATCATTGATAAAGGTAATGAAGTACATAAAACCACCTCTAGCATGAATGGACATTAGACCATATACATCAGAATGTATTAGGTCTAATAATCCATTCGCTCGTTCACCCTTTCCTTTAAAAGGTAATTTAGTCATCTTGCCTAATAAGCAAGATTCACATGTGTCATATGATTCATAATCAAATGACCCTAAGCTATCACTCCTGTATAGCTTAGACATGTGTCTCTCACTTATATGGCCAAGTCCACTGTGCCATAAATAAGATGATTTTAAGTTATCCCGTTTTTGTCTTTTATTGTCATTGATATTTAAAATTGGATTGCACATATCTAATATGTAAATACCATACCACAATGTAGCAGTACCATACAACATTTCATTGATTGAAAAAGTTAAATAAAATCCCGTTTTATTAAGACATGAAACAGATTCAATGTTCTTTATCACAATAAGTACATAATAGCAATTATCCAAAATTAACTCTAACCCATTAGGAAGATACAAAACATAGTTTCTTATAGCTAATGCAGCAACCCTTGCTCAATTTCCCACATGTAGGTTCATCTCTCCCTTCTTAAGTGATCCACTATCCCTGAGGCCCTACGTATCAACATATATGCGTGAGCCACATCTGATATCTAATACCCAAATATGATGATCAGAAATAATGTTAACCTCAATGACAAATAACATACCTAAAGTAGAAGGCGGAGCATCTAATGCCTTTTTTTGCTTCAGCGACTCCAGATAGGCTTTATAGTTCCTCTTCCAATGGCTTTCCTTATTACAATGGAAGCATATTCCCTTTGGTATATTCTCCTTTTCCTTCTTCTTGGCTACACCTCCCACTGTGTTAGGCCCCGTTTCTGGAGTCTAACCTTCAGAAAATCATAAGACTTATCATTATCGGGTCATCTTCTCAAAACTCCCCTTTTTGAGGCTCAGCTCAGCTCTTAAAACAGTCGACTAATACGATGGTAGTCGACTAGTCCATTTATCCCTTTCAACCTGAATACCTCAAGGATCAGTGTTGGTGAGTCCACACTTTACACATATACCT
>JAOQMS010000007.1:25243616-25254107 GCA_027563885.1 Erythroxylum longipes
GTTACATGCCAAAAATGCCCTCAATTCATTCTTATGCATTTATTCCATAAACTATTATGCTTAATTTAACCAAAAAAAATTTTCAGGGGCCAACACACTGGCTTCTTGGACTTCATCTTCTTCTTTTGGTTCCTTTTGTGAGAATCAAAAGTAGAGTCCACCAGTATCATAACCTTACTATCCTTCCTAACAGTTTGCTCAGCTGTTTTGAATAGATTAATCAGCTCAGGTATTGAGGTGGATATTTGATTCATTTGATAGTTAAGCACAAACTGTGAATAACTATCAGTCAAACCAGTCAGAATTAAGTCTATACTTAATTCATATCCATTATGAAACCTAAATTGGCTAACCTCTCAATGTATCCATTCATCTTCAGTGCATACTGCAATGGAGATGATCCCCCAATCATCTTAAAGCAGAAGAGTAACCTTGGGTGTCTCGAACCTTTCAGACCGAGCTTGCTTATCAAATAGTTCCTTTAGATGGTAGATTATGGTATGAGCATCTATAGCCTTATGCTGCTTTTGCAATTCTTGTGACATAGAGGCCAGCATAATACAACTAGCCAGCTCACTATCATCCAGTAGCTTCTTGTAAGCTTTTTGATCCTCATTAGAGGCATTGGCAGCAGGGGAATTGAGAAGTGGCTCATCTAGGACATATCCTAGTTTCTAGGATTTGAGAACAATTCTCAAATTCTGTAGCCAATCTAAGAATTTTGGTCCCGTGAGATTGTTGCAGTCTAGTAGAGAGCGTAAGTTCATACTGGACAAAAACATCGTGGCGATTCAATAACCTAGAAGAATGAGAGAGAGCGTTAGAATGTACATAAATGCATATTGATAAGGACTTTAATCACATCATTATGGGTCCTATTATTTTATCCAAATCTATATCCCTCACTATGAATCCAAGAAAACATATAGTTTTCCTATTGGGTCGATATCCAACACCACTAAGAATGACCTTGGGTTTGCCCAATAAGCCACTTTAGGTCAATCGGTAGGTGTCATTCATACCAATTGCATTTAGTTATGCAACTATCGACTTGTGCCATCAACTGTTAATTTAACACACTCATTGGGTTATCAACTCTTGATACGTATACATCCTATGTATACTACCCAACTTCGCCTCTATTTACGTTGACTTTGGGTTTGCCAAACAAATCAACGCTTCCAGTTAGGATCAACCCATTATTTCAAAAATCTAATTTCCACAGTTTAAACATATTCGTGTAAAGAGAGCTTGGGTTTACCCAGCAACCCAACACTAAAAGAACTCTGGTTCTTGCCATATCAATAGAAGACGTTAGTCCTAATTTTTTGGTTGAGGGATTTGTTCTTAGGTCTCATCAATACTTGGATGGACTTATATATATCTCATATATATATATATATATTCAGATAGTTACTATAACTGTATGACATGATTATGGACGCTTCAATTAAATTGATTTTATGTCCATAACCACCCTATCATGCCAATTTAACCAACCCTTAAATGCATCTAATGCATGTAACACATAAAGGAGGTTTAATTTAGGTTGTGACTTGACTATACATCAAAAGTTCGTGATTTGATTCAAATCTTGAACCAAATTGAGTGCTAGTGTTTGTCTCGGCTAATTCAAATTATGGATGTGATTTGATTAGGAACCCTAAAATTTAATTATTTTGATGCCTAAATTAAACTCTTTAGTTCTAGTAAACATGCCTTTTCTAGTCACACTAGACATGCAATGCGCTACTTGGATTAATTCTAAATTAATCCCTATGGTTTCGAAAATTATCGAACATTAATTAGTCATCTAAAACATCCTTATGTTATCTCAAATTTATCAAGACAAATTCGGCACAAATCAAAAAATATCTTGACGGCCAAAATTATCAAGATAAATGAGTTTACCTACTAGACATTAAAGAAACTGATTTGATGTCCGAAAATTTTCCAGAACTCTAATTTCAAGCATATGCACTTAGCATGCTACTACCATCAAAATAATACATTTATTATCTCATTAAAAAAATTTAAGGTCTTATAATGGAAACATATGCACATAAGTTATCAAACAAGTCAGCCCCATCAACTTTCTGAAAGCTGAACAGTGTTGACTTTGACTTAATATATTAATTGAATCAAGTTAAATTAATTCTGGAAGAATTACAGAGTCTTATACACATTTTAAATATGCCTAATAAAACATTCTAGAATTTAATTCCTAGGAATTCTTCATAAACTAAGTGGAATTAGGCAACACATCATATGTCTACTAACACTTGTCATACACCACCAGCATGCATGTAAAATTAAGAATAAATAATCAGTCACTTCAAAAATAGGTGTCATGCATCTCATACACATGACAACATCATATGTGTATGTTCATGAAGGAAATTCATAAAAATAATTTTTTATAAAATTATTCTGGAATTTACAAGCATGCATGTTCCTCAGATTTTAAGAATTTCCCAAAACTTCATAAATACATCAGGTTAAAAAAATTAATAAAATAGAAAATGATGTTCAATTGAAATTTACTTTGACATAACATAATATAACACCTTATAAACATTTATGTGAAAGAAAATTAGAAAAAAAATTTCTAGAATTATTACAAAAATTTCAAAATTAGTATATGCATTTTGTTTTCCAGAAATTCCTAGAAACCAACATATGAACATACTGGAAATTAATTTGCAATAAATATCAAATGACATTCAATTGAAATTTCCTTTGACAAAAACATAATATAACATCTTATAAACATTTCTGTGAAAGAAAATTGATTTTTTTTTACAATTTATAGTAATTTTTCTAAATCAACATGCTATCAGTCACAACCCAGCAAACAATTTGTACATTTTAAATGGATTATCTAATACATGCATAAGTGGCTCTGATACCACTGTTGGTGAGCCATGGGTCCATGAATCTCATACATGGCTATGCAATGGAAGCATTGGAATCAAAATTCCAACACCACGACATCTACAAAAATTCTATAATCCATGTGCATGTATAAACATAATGTAAGAATATGAAATTACAACATATGTACCTTACAAATGCTCCTCCTTTCTGGAATCTTATACTTGTTTGGGTTGTAGCAAACACCAAACACCTTCAATAGTAAGTGAAGAACATGCAAAGATGAAGAAATATTAGTGTGTAAGGGTGGTTAGAGCACCAAACAAGATGAATTCAAATATATGCTCAATTGAGAGTTAGATCATAAACAAGTTACATGGAATTAAACTCATGCAACAATTGCATAAAATTGCATGAACAAACCTCAAGATCACTCATCTCAACTTCCAGAACTCTTCTAGACCCTTGGCCTTTCAATAAGTGTGTTTTTTAGCTGAATTTCGTGTGTACATAAGTGAAGTGTACCACCTATCATAAAGTGGGTCACGATTGTGACTTGCTTAAAATGACAACCATGCACTCTTTGTTTTTCATCTAATCTTTTATGCGTATGGCCTTAGGTTCTCAGTTATTTTGGGCACTTGAATTAATTCTTAATCTAAGCATATCATGAATAGTTTCATGTCACTTGAATTTACTCATCATCCAAGCAAATCATGAAACATTTCATGATGCCATTTTACCGAAACGTAAGTGAATTAACAGAGGAACTCTTTGATAGTTAATTATCTGACTTACAAACCTATCCATAGGCAATTACTGTGCAATTCGTCTTTTCACCATGCTATATCCCACTTAGTTCAGAGTATGGGCTATGTGTCAAATCCCACTAGACTGACTACATCACATCTAGTCCAAGTGATGTTAGTTCTTATGCTGGGGATCTCATTACTCTATGTGTCATTGAAGACTCTCTTCATGAGACATAACTACTTTGGCTAGAGACTCTCGAGTAATGACCTCGACAAGAGGCCATAGGTATCATCTCCTTCTATTAGGAGTGGTGAATCCTTTATTGATTACCCAATTACCTTCAAATACCAGTAGTTGTACTCAATCACCACACTATGAGCGACCTCATATTAAAGCAACAAGGAATGGTGTCAAAGCACAGGATTAGTAACCAAGATATTCTTGAGTACCTCAAATCTAAGGATATTTGCACCATTGCTGTGATGAAATTAATCACTGACATTTGATAGATCATCCATATGATAATCTCATAATGTACTTACTACTCTTAGTAAACATCTACATGTTAACTCTAAACATCTCATGCTTATAGTTTATGAGATTCACTGCTTGATCAAATCAAGGAGTATAACATGTGTTAGTCTATTCGAATTAACCATGTCCTGTATCATTAATCCTATGACTAGGGATAATTTAGATACTAATATAATCGCACATGATAGGAATCTCATTATCATGATTTCATCATGATTTCCTTCATGTTATATTTTATATCATGAACTTCATTAATTCAATTTAATAATGACATCAATTCGTAAATAAATGAACATCAAATTAATGAAAATTGCCTTTCACTTTATTAATCAAAATAAAGTTTGTACAAAAGTATTAAAGGTAATTTATTTTAGAGCACTACTCTAACAAAATATCCATGATTGAGGGATTGTGTTGTTGTTTGATGTTGCTAAAGTTTCTGAACTGAATGGATGTAACAACAAGATCAAACTTTGCATCATTTTGGTATTAAACAAAGGATCGAGAGAACAATTTTAATATGGAACGAGAAACTATAGACGCTTAGGTTAAGAATTAGATATATATTAACTTAAGTGGTAATTAATTTAGATGATAACTTGTTGAATATGAAAGTTAGACTTAGTTTATTATTCAAGTTGATCTTAGAACCCAACTATTAATTTTAGTAAGGTGACAACCCAATCATTTCCCCTTAGTCATGCATAGGAGATTAAATTAGTGAAATTAATTCTCAAGAGTCTTCCATTTTGATTAATCTATTCGTCTTTGCTTCCAATTGATTTTATTTACTTTTCAATATATTTTGTGATTTTCTTTAAAGTCTCACTCATCAAATTGGGATAGAATGTTTAGGATTGCATCTGTTTTTATTTTTGCTTTTGTTCAAGGTTAATTTAACTCGACCAATTTCACCTCCGTGGGAGACGACCTTGGGTAATCACTACAGCTACCTTGTATACCTGTAAACAGGATAGCCTAGGTATTTTTAGAACTTATTTAGGTAACAATAAGTTTTTGATGCCGTTGCCAGGGAGATGTTTAGTGTTTTGAACTTAAATTAATTTTGATTGTTTTTATTTGCTTAAGTGATTTTAATTGTTTATGTTTGTTCATGTATGTATGTTTTATTGTGTTATTTTGTTAACGTGTTTTGTAATTTTCGTTATTAATTTAGTGTTTTCCGTAGTTAGTTTGTGCTAGATAGGAACTTTAGGTAGTGAATTCATTTAGTTTATACTAAGAAGGAGATCTTTAGATAGTGAACTCATCCCTTTTATTGATAACATATATTGAAGACAAAGACCTCAAGGGGACTCTGAAGATGATCGTGAGGAATCCAAGTATGAAAATCAAGTGAATAACCACAAGATGGGTGAAAGGTAGTTGGTAATGAAGGAGTACGCTAGACCAGTGATTGGTACTGCGATGTTGTGTAAACGTTTCGGAGAGATAGCTAGAAATTACAAATTAAAGAGCATCCATTACAACATACTGCCATCTTTCTATGGGGTTCCTAATGAATACCCTTTAAATTTCATTCGAAAATTCTATACCACTCTCCAAATATTCCCTTTGGATGGCCTAAATGAGGATTAACTCAAGATGAGGTACTTCTCATGCACATTGAAGGATCGGGCCAAGGCATGGATAATGACCCTTCCACCCAATTCATTGACTACATGGGAAGAGGTGTACAATAAATTTATGGAAAAATTCTATTCCCATCAAAAGACATATGAGTTGTGCGCCAAGATAGCTACCTTCACTCAAATGGAGGGAGAGTTATTCCACGAGGTGTGGGAACGGTTTAAGCTCTTATTGATACAATGTCTATACCATCATTTTTTTACTTCACATGCTAAACCAATTCTTTTATGATGGGTTGACACAATAGTGCTAGTACACGGTGGACAATGCGACAGGAGGAGTTGTAAGAGAGAGGACGATCGAAGAAAAGTATGAAATCTTCAAAATGTTGGGGGCTAATTCTTAACAAAAGAGCATGGGGGAAATAAGAGCTGGAGTTCATGAAGTGAGCTCGAATCAAGAATTAGTTATGCAGTTAGCTGAGTTAACGAGACATGTAAAGATGCTAACTATGAGACTATCCCAGAACATTCCAAATCAAGAAATGTATGGTATATGTGGAACTTGTGGTTATGAAGCAAATGTTTGTATGTATTCTTACAAACCTTTTGATGGTGAAGAACAAGTTAACTCTCTTAATGATTTTTAACCAAGGGACCGAAATGATCCATACTCGAACACCTATAACCTTGGTTGGAGAAACCACCCCAGTTTCTCTTAGAAGACCAACAATCTACTGATGCAACTCTAACCACAATATCAGAATTTTCAAAGGCCAAACTTTTTCAAAGGGCAATCTTCAAATGACAACCTGTCGAAAAAGTCTTCTATGGAGGAAAGCCTAAATGCATCCATTCAAGTTACAAATCAGAGTCAAGAAATGAAAAATAAGAGATTTGACTCCTTAAAAGCATCTGTCAAGAGGATTGAGATTCAAGTAGGGAACTTGCAGCTCAAATGCATAACAATCAAAACGAAAGGTTGCCTAGTGAACCCGAGCAAGCCCAAACAATCACTATTACGAGAAGTGATAAAGTGATTGATAATCATGTTGAGTTTCCTTCTGAGCTATCTGATGTTGATAATCAAGAGAAGGAAAGCCTCGCCTAAGAAGAACATGAGTGAAACGAGATAAGCAATGGGAGAAACTCTTCAAGTCACATTCAAAAGAGTGAATAACTTAAGCATGACATCAAGGACAATGAAGGGCAAAAACTGCACAAGGCAACGGATCCTTATCGACCACCAATTCCATATCTAAGTTCCCTTAAGGAATTGAAACAAGATGAACAATTTTCCTATTTATATGACATGCTTTCTAAGGCCAATGTTAATTTTCCATTGTTAGAAGTGATTAGGAATATTCCGGCTTATGTTAAGTTCTTCAAGAAACTAAGCTCCAAGAAACAAAAGTTTGAGCCTAACAAAAAGGTGCTGGTTTCATAATTAGCAACTGCAATTTTGCAGCAACATTTACCCCCCAAACTAAAAGACGCAGGACGTTTTATCATGAAAGTATCAATGGGTAATAGTGATGAGGTTAAAGGTATGCTTGATCTTAGAGCAAGCATAAACCTTATACCTCACTTTATTTATGAGATATTGGGATCTAGGAAAGTTAAGACCTACAAACATGTGTTTGCAATTAGCTGATAGTTCAATCCGTTATCCGAAAGGAATAATGGAAGACGTGTTAGTGAAAGTTGGAGGATTGATTGTTCTCATAGACTTTGTTGTCTTAGACACGGGGTAGGTTAAAAAACAAGGGAAGAAGCACACCATATTCCTAGGGAGGCCTTTTACGGCCACTACCAATATCTTGATTGATGTGAAGAACAGGAAACTGAGCATGACTGTTTTGGAAGAAACGGTAAAATTTTCAATCTTTAATGTTGAACTCATTCCTACTCACTACAACAAAGGCATCATTTCCCTACGAAATGTTTTGCGACGAAACACAATTAGTCCCCAAAAGAAAACATATTGCGATGTTTAAAAATATTCTTCACCAAAACAGACCATTTAGCGATGAAACCCGAAAGTGTCGCACAAAGGAAAACCTTTAGCGACGTATAAAGAAAATTGACGTCGAATCATCCACAATGACGATTTTTAGAATCATCGCTAAACAATGCAATGGCGACGAATCTTCAAAACATCACCATAACTTGTGAAAGATTTGGTGACCACCCATGCAAAATCGTCAGTAAATGTTATATATTTTGCGACGATACCGTGAAGTGTCACCAAAAGTTTAATATTTAGTGACGAAATTTTTTTTTTGTCGCAAAAGTCTATACATTAAGCGACGATGTATGTTAATCGTCAATAAATGTTAAGCATTCATCAACAATTTTTAGAAATCGTCACAAAATGTTGAACATTCCATGACGAATTCTTTAAAACGTCGCTAAATGTTTACATTTGGTGAAATGATTGACATTTTCATAAATTATTAAACTAACATATTTATAATCTATCATAGTTAAGATATATTTTATTGAAGATTTGTTTTGAATGTTTACAACGTATTATTAAAAAGAACTCACAAAATATTTTTAAGTATTAAAAAGTAGTATTAATTAATAATTAAAATTTACTAACATTGCAAAAATAACTTATAAAAATTTTAAATTCTTTTATGAATATAATAATATGATATACGTCACAAAATGAACTTTGAATTAGAAGTTACCCAATTTAGACACTTATAGAACTAGAACAATAACAGTCAACATTCAATAGTATGCAACTTGACCCCTAAGTAGTAAATATGTTGTCTGCCAAATTATTACAGATATAATAATAAATAAAATTTAAAGCTGAGTTCAATTGATTGACTTGCTAACTGAAAATGATAAAATTATTTATTTGGACTCTAAGTAACATGAGAGTTGGTATGAGTCCCCGATGTCTGGATTCCCCAGAAGGGCCCTTGCACGTTCGAACGCACCAATTGAAACAGTAATAGCTTTTCCCTCAAGTGTAGGGTTTCTCACACCCTCTTCCAACAACTTTTTTGCTATCTCTAAATTTGAAGAGAATGCAGTGAAATGGTCCCTAGATTAAATACAATTAGTATAAAAGTTCGATATTATGATATTAGTAAACCATTAAATAAACTCTAATTTGGGTGAAATGCATACGTGCAGGAGCAGACAAAGTATTTAAAATTGATGATTTTTCCAAATCAATCGATTTTCCTTTAGATCTGTTGTGACATCGCTCCCTCCTCCACAGGCATACATGTCACATTCGAGACTGAAGGAAGCTTCAAACAATATGTAGTATAAACCATCAAATGTGAATATATATATAATAGCTTCATAAAAGGAAATGAGAAGTACATAATAAGTGAAGTGATGTTGTTCGAATGATACTAATAACCTTGAAGCAGAAGATCGGCCATAGAAGGCATACGATGATTAGTGTATATGGTGGAGATTTCTTTTTCATCCCAGCAGGGACAATTTTGCCACATTCCTCCCAACGGAATGAATTAGGACCATCGTGAACTAGTCTCTATGTCGACATTCCTTCATTAATCATGTTAAGAGGTAAATTCTTTAAAAGTCAATTTAGAATAAAACGATGATATGTTTTAAGTCCAATTATGATGACAAATGAAACTAGTCAAGTTTAGCACTTAATGGATTGCCTAGAGTATAACACCTTTCAAATGCAACTCGTTTTAGAAATTTCATCGAACACCTTACAAACGTGACAAACTCATCCCAAGATTCAAATGCAAATCATATGTTTTCGCTTCCATAACTAACATTAAGACTTTCCAAACATATTCCAAACTCTCCAATGATAATGTGCGAATAACATAACAAAAAGAAATCAATGAACAAATACAAAACACAAAGAAATCAACTTTAGCACCACAAAAACACCTTGTGTACAGATCTACACAAAGAATGTCCAGAACAACCCTGGAAGGATAAAAATCTCAACTTTTACTATTTAATAATGGTAAAATACTTGTTGTAGAAATGAAGACCGAAACTGTAAATATAACAGATAGTAAAAAAGAAATGACAAAATTACAGACTGTGGTTTGAGATTCAGGATGATGACTTTGATACGTGGGTAAGATGTCGAAGATCAATAGGTTTGGGGAAAACTTCACGGAGACTAAAGAGGAAGAAGATATGAGTTTCATATATATAAAGGTAAAGGTTTCGTTAGTAAAGTAAATCCTTGGGTTTTTGCAACATTTTTTACAATTCATACCAAATTGAAACTTTTAAGCGATGCTTTTTTATATTCGTAGGAAAATGTTGTAGAATTTGCAACGTTGTAGGTGTTTCGTAGGAAAATATTGGAATTTTGCGACGAATAATAAATTCGTCACTAAAGCATTTTGATTTTATGACTAATCTTGTTTTCGTCACGGAATGTTGGTACTGTAAAAAAAATTAGCAAGGACGATGTTGTCTGTCTAAGGAAAAACGACGTCATCCCATAGGACTTATATTCAAACTCCTTTCTTGCCCCGTCGTCTCCTTTCTCTGCGTTTTCTTTGAAATTTTTCATTCCCTGCTTTCTTCAATCTTCCTTTAGCAATTGTTGTCCATTTTCGACAAGAAATCTACCCCCATCATCTCGTCGACCTCCGAAAACTAGGTAAGTTTTTAATGTCAGTTTTTTTTGAATCTGTTGTTGAATCCGTATATATAATTTGTTGTGGTTTCTGCATTTTCTTCAGTTCTTTGCATCTTGTGAGTAGCAAAA
>JAOQMS010000007.1:25262617-25275205 GCA_027563885.1 Erythroxylum longipes
ATTGTTTTGTTGAAAATGGTTATAAAACAAAGTGGGCCGTTTGGTTATCAATTTTCTGTACTTTATGTTTGTGGTTTAAAAAAAAAATTATACCAATTTCAAAGTGATCGAGTGCTCTAACATGCCACCCTCACGGTGCACGAATTCGGATATCACCATCGATGTCGGGTTCGGACTATGCGAGAGTGGGGTGTTACAATAAATCTCCTATCTTGTTAGTTTAATTTTTGCATGATTTTTAAAACATTGATAAATCATATCAATGGGCCACGTAAGTTCAACCTGACAGAACTCAAATTCGAATATTCTAACTTGCTCAAGTTGGAACTTTGATAACTTTTTTAAGGCTTAAACTTGGGCCTTAAGCCCCACCTTATTGTTAGTTCTACCCAAATCCATGATCAAACAAAACCTCACCCTAAATTGGTGATTATTTCTAAACTGATAAACGGAAATCTTTTATGTTCCCTCCAGGCAGACATTGTTCATCTCCTACAAGACAAGTTTTAACATCTTGCAAAAATGACGCTGGTAGGATACATGTCGCAATGTTTTGATTCCTAGCAAAGATTACCTTGGACCAAATAAAGAGCCCAAAAGTTAAGAGAAAAACCAGGGAAACATTGTCAGTCTCAAGCTCTCAAGCTAGTCCAAGAGCCTTCATTCTATTGGCACTGCAAGACAATTACCATATGCCAATCTTTTATGAACAATTTTGCTTAATTAGAACAGTAACAGAAAGTCTTCATAGCTAAATGAAGAAACGGAAGGAATGGAGTTTCATGATCAAGAACATATCAAATTGTTTACTCACAGAGGAATAATAACAAACAGAAGAGCAACATCGAGACAGCCTCCGTAACCAACATTGACAGTCCCACTCCTTAAAAGCTACAAGGTTCCCACATATCAACATAAGACCTCAAAGGTCGTCGAAGCTTCGATTTCCAAGCTTCGAGATCGGGGGTTTTACCGGTAAGAGCAACCGTGCTATCATCTTTCCGGTTACCAAGATTTAAAACAAAAAGCTTGTCACGGAAAACACGATGCATAGCCTTCAAAGTATCCTCCATAACCACTTTGCCATCTCTTCTCTTGCTTTCAGACTCCACACAACTGCCCCCAACGTTAACTATAATCCTGCCGCCTTTTTTCAAACACTTTGTGAGCATATCCCAAGTGTTGGGATCTTGAAGCTCAGGTATTAAACTTCCTCTAAAAAACAAATCGACTATGATTCCCGAGAACCCACCTTCGATACTGGCTGTCAAGGCGTTGCCAATGTAGATAAAAAGCCTATCTGGGTATTGCTTTTCGAGCTTTTCAAGCCTGAAAAACTCTCTGCCAACGGCAATCACCGATGGGTCAAGCTCCCAACCATGAACCACAACATCTGGGTACAACTCGAGGATCAACCGAGCAGTTGAACCCGCTCCGAACCCGAGAATGGCAACGGGTCCGGGGGGTAAAATTGGAGGCAAAGTTGCGAAAACGTCGAAGTAAGTATGGGTCAGGGACTTGAAGAGAAAAGAAATGCTGTGGATGTTTCCAGGTCCATCCAGGAGGAGGAGTCTAGAACCGGCAAAAGGGTGGTCGGCTTTGCGAGAGACCTCAAGGACGCGAATGTAATTGTGGCGAGATTTGAACTTGGAGAGGATCTTGACGTCTTCTACCGGAATGCCATCTTCATGAGTCTTGGGCTTGGCATTGGAGGGGTTGGCTTGTTGGCACTTGACGATAACTGGATGATTCCAGGTAGGGTTTAGTAAAATTATGGTAGAAAATTTGACGGTTCTTATGCAGGCTCTTTGTGGAATCCGGGAAGGATAAGGTGCAAAAGATTGGATTCGTAGAGAAAAGAGATGATGTAGCAACGGCATTGGAATCTCTTTCTCGGCTTCTCTTCAAAACTTGGGGAATCCGAGGAGCATATTTTATTATTTCATGGACATAATATTATGGAATAGTCTCAAAGGGCTTTGGTAGTTTCCTGACAAGCATCATCGTAAAACATGTTTATGCTGTTTTGACAATTTGTCTATAGATATGGACGACCCTCTGCGAGTTACTGAATACTGATGCGTAACTCCGAGGAATTTCGACCGCTGTGTTCATCATGCTCATATATCAAATAGACTTACTAATGGATAAAGTCTATGCAATGAATAACAGAAATGAAACAAGTTATATTTGGAGCAAACTGCAGTTCTTATGCACAAAATTGTTCGTTCTCTTGTATTTGCTTCTGTTTAAACATCACAAATATGGTGATTCTATTACAACTCAAAACTTTCCAATAACTGGCCGCAAAGAAAGATTGTGCAACCTAGGTGATCTTCGGTCTTTAACTTTGACATCAATCAGCATCTTCCCTAGATCAAAGTCAGTAATGTTAAATTAGATGAAGGTTTAGAGTATTATACGGCTGAATTGATCTTGAGGTTTTGGTATGTGTATTTGAGTCACAACTAAAGAGTACATGCACAACTAAATTAAAAAGAAACAGAGGATGTTAATTATCAAATTTCCTATCAAGTTTGCAGTCACCAAGCAGCAGTACTACAACCAACCGCGGTGAGAAGGTACGAGAAGCTTGCATAGAAGAACTAAAGATGAAATTCAATGTCCTTGCAAGGTAGGATCCAGGCATATAATGGGCAGCACAGCAAAATCATCATCCTAAGGTGTAATGATTTGAGAAATTTAAGAAACAAATTAATTTTACCTCATCTCATCTTTTGCCTCAAGATGAGAATCATTAATCAAAGATCTACCGTTGGACCTTTCTTCCTTCTCACCATCTGAGTCATAATCACCATTCCATATTCGATGTTTTGGTTTCCGCTCCATGTCCTCTTCAGCCTATATTGAGTTGATTATTTTAAAAGTTTAGAAATGGAAATGACATGATTTAGTTTAACGAAAGTAAAAATTTTCACCAACCTCTTCAGGAACCTCAACGGTGGGTGGTGTCTGTTGAAAAGGTACACTGGGTGCATGAGGTAGTCTAGAAAGTTGCTCTAGCAGTATGCTCCTGAACAAGTTTTATGAAAGAATATTGTCGTTGAAAAGGATACGAGACAATATGAATGTAAACAATTTGAAAGGCATTGAAGCATTGAATATAATGGACAGTACACTGGGGAGTAATTCACAAGTGCACTTGCATTTTGCAGCAAATTTCTATCCCCCAGAGAGAGAGAGAGAAATTCATAACAAGTACAAATAACACTACTTCCTGATATTTGAAATAAATCAATAACCATTTGAATATGGAAAAGTTAATCTCCTGATCACAGTAATGAAAAATAAGTGGAATGCAACAAGCAACTAAGGAATGAATACAAGATTATAAACTATGCATGGGAATAGTCAGTACTTGCGACTGAATCAGCCAGAAGTATGGTCATCAAGGTATTGCATATCAAGGCAACATTGCAGATTCCTTAAACAAGATAAGAGGTTGTGCCACGATGGCAGCAATCCATGGCATAGCTAATCAGATTTCTAAACCAAACATGAAGCTGAAGGCTCCAGTTCTTGATCTCAACTATATTTCAATCTTCCAAGTTCCAACTGATCATTAATTCACATAAAGACAAACTGCTTTGACTCTGAATTACTAAGGCTCTTTTAGTCTTTGTGGCCTTATGAGAATAAAAATCTCCAACTGGATGTTCTAGTCATGTTACATGAACAATCAAGTGTGTAATTTCCTGCTTTTCATTTCAACCCACTTCACAGTCCAAATTCTCAAGAGCAACTTTTTTTACAGAAAATATTACACATTGTTGAGTTGTATATAGCTATATAGTGATATAATAGGAAGGTGCTTACTACTATTGATTGTATTTCCTATTCTAGGGTTAGACATCAACTATATATGCATGTATTTCAATGTATAGAAAATATGAATAATAGATTTCTATGAGTTTCACATGATATCAAAACTAGGGTTTTAGGATTTTCTGATTGCTTTCTAATCAATCTCCAGCGAAGTTCACACTTCGTTAATTTGGTGTTAGATCAAAGATCTAACATCACCAGTCTGTTCCTCTCTCACTCACCGGCAGAACCCTAGAATTGCGCCGTCGATATCTGCTCTACGCCCAGTCACGCACCGCTCATTGCCTCGATGGTTGGTTTTCCAATCTTCCTCTCCAGCATGCATCTCATCTCACCATCACCACTCACCTGTTTAGACAACGCCGACCAGTCGTTTCCCGTAGCCCATGATTGATTTTGCCACCGGAAGTTGACAAGAAGCAGCCCTATTACCGATCTCTCTCTCTGACGAGCGTGACTTGTCACCGCCGAAGCCAACTACTCAGCAATCACCGGTGAGTTGATTTCCTTGAGTTTTCCCTCTGTTCACCGTCACATCACCCAAAAATTAGCCGGACCATCACCATAAAATTTTTCAGAGGTTTTTCCGTTCATGGTTCCTACAGATTTCAGGTCTCAATAAGGTGCTTTTCCCTTTATTTCTATTCCCTCAATTACGACAGAGAAACCAGTCGATAGTTCTAATTATACCTTATGGGCTGCCTTTGTTGAATTGTGGTGTATAGGTCAAGGCTTAGCCGATCACTTAACTACTAGGGCTGACGATATTGAAACAAATAAATATGCTTAGGCTCAAATTGATGCATTATTATGTAGTATGTTATGGCAAACAATTGATCCTCAACTCCACACTATTTATAAGGCATACAGAACTTGTGTTGAGATATGGAGTCAGGCGAAATTACTTTATACTAACGATCAGAGATTGTATTATGTAGTCTCAAACTTGGTTAATCTCAAACAAGACATGAACATGTTTGAATTTCTTGGTAGAATGGCCTTTCAACCTATCACTACTACTCGTAAGTCTGCAGCAGAAGATCTTGCACAGAGAAATAAATTTTTTATCGTTCTTACTCTTACTGCTATCAGTCCTAAACTTACTTCAATACGAGATCAGATTTTGGCAAGTCCTACAGTACCTTCTCTGGATGAAGTATTTGCTCGCTTATTGTGTGTTTCGTAACCTAGCATCATGATAGGATCTCCCTCAGTTAATTCTTCCGCTTTGGCCTCTCAGTCTCAAAGAACTAATAAAGCAGAGCAAGGGGAACGTGGTGGTCGACCCAGATGTCGCTATTGTCGTCAATGGGGACATACTAAGGATAAATGTTATAAATTGCATGGTCAACCTCGAGCTACTAATGTTGTTCATACTGATCAGTCTGAACTTTAGTATGAGTCCTCTACTCAACCATCGGTGACTCTGACTGGTACTAATTATGAAGAGTATCTTAAGTATCAGGCAGCTAAGCAATCTTCCTCCTCCGAAGCTTCAGTAGCTCATTCGGGTAATTCCGTAGCATGCCTCACTAAGTCTTTCCCTTGGATAATTGATTCTGGTGCTTCTGATCATATCTCTGGTAAACCACATTTGCTCTCACACTTTACTAACACTACATCTTTTCCTCCTATTACTTTAGCTAATGGGACTCAAACAGTTGTTAAAGTTGTAGGTTCTGCTCAACCACTTCCATCCTTGCATTTAGAATATGTCCTTTGTATTCCACATTGCCGCTTTAATCTTGTATCCGTCAATAACTTACATGATCTTTAAATTGTTCTATCACTTTTAATAAAAATTCTGTTGTTATACAGGATCGTAATATAGGACGGATGATTGGCATAGGACATGAGTCGCAGGGCCTTTATCATTTAAATCTAACTCCTTCACCTATAGCGTGCACTATTTCAAAATCTCCACTTCTAATTCATAATTGTTTGGGTCATCTTAGATTGTTGAAGCTCCAGAAGATAGTGCCTAGTTTACCTACCTTATCTTCCTTAGATTGTGAATCTTGTCAGCTTGGAAAACATTCTCGAAGCTCATTTCCAAAACATGTCAAGAAACAGGCTACATCCCCTTTTGAGTTAGGGCCCTTGTCGTGTCTCTTCTATTTTGGGATTTCAATATTTTGTTACATCTATTGACGATTATTCTCGTTGCACATGGTTATTTTTAATGAAAGCTCGTTCAGAATTATTTTCCATTTTTAAATCTTTCTGTGCAAAAATCAAGACACAATTTGACACTAATATTCGTGTGTTGAGAAGTGATAATGCTCGTGAATATTTGTCCATTCCTTTCACCCAATTCATATCTTCCCAAGGATTTCTTCATCAAACCTCATGCGCTTATACTCCACAACAAAATGGGATTGCTGAACGTAAGAATAGACATCTCATTAAAACTGCTCGTACCTTGCTTTTACACAATTGGGTTCCATCACAATATTGGGTAGATGTTGTCTTAACTGCATGCTTCTTGATTAATCGCATGCCTTCGTCTAGTCTACAAAATCAGGTACCCCATTCCATCCTATTTCCTGATCGAACATTCTCCCTTCCACCATGAGTCTTTGGCTGCACATGTTTCATCCATATCTCTTCCCCTAGTCAAGAAAAATTGTCAGCTAAATCCACCAAATGTATTTTTCTAGGTTACTCACGTCTTCAAAAAGGGTATAAGTGTTATTCTCCATCAACACATCGATGTTTTGTTTCTGCTGATGTTACATTCTTTGAATCTTCTCCATTTTACTCACCATCTCCAACAAATATCACATTTCTCAGTGAGGTCCTTCCAACTCCTTCCGTTACACCTGTTCCTCATGTTGACCTGTTCCTCATGTTGCCCCTCTTTCTAATCCTCTTTTAGAGTCTGTCCAATGTTCACCTCTTACTGAATCCTTTTCTCCTAAGAGTGGTACTCTTCCACATCATACCAGTGATCTTGATCCTGATAATGAGACCCCTATAGAGGCTCCTGTTGATTCAGTTCCTGCTCTGGATTCCTCACCTACTGCGGTTCTACCTCTTGAAGATTAATTTCCCATTGCCATCCGCAAAGGTACACGGTCCACTCGCAACCCTCATCCTATTTATAATTTTCTTACTTGTCATCGTTTATCACCATTTTGTGTCCACCCTCTCTTCTGTCTATATTCCTTCTAATGTTCATGAGGCACTTAATGATCCCCAGTGGTGTCAAGCAATGGTTGAAGAAATGACTGCTCTACATGCTAATGATACTTGGGAGTTAGTTTCGTTGCCCCCAAGCCATTCCACTGTTGGTTGTCATTGGATATATACCGTCAAAGTTGGTCCGAATGGTCAAGTTGATCGACTAAAGGCACGTTTGGTGGCTAAAAGGTATACACGGACTTATGGGTTGGATTATTATAAAACTTTCTCTCCTGTGGCCAAGATGTCTTCTGTTCACTTGTTTTTATCCATGGCTGCCATTCGCCAATGGCCTCTCTATCAATTGGACATTAAAAATGCCTTTCTACGTGGTGAGCTTCAGGAAGAGATTTATATGAAGTAACCACCTGGATTTGTTGCTCAGGGGGAGTCTACCTTAGTGTGTAAGCTTCACCGCTCTTTATATGGTTTGAAACAATCTTCTCGTGCCTGGTTTAGACGGTTTAGTCATGTTGTTCAAGAGTTTGGTATGATTCGATGCGAGTCTGATCACTCTGTCTTCTATAAATATACATCATCATAACAGTGCATCTATCTAATTGTCTATGTGGATGATATTGTCATTACTGGAAGTGATCAAGGTGGGATTGAACAATTGAAGACACATCTGTTTTGTCATTTTCAAACAAAAGATTTGGGTTTACTCTGATATTTTCTTGGCATAGAAGTTGCTCAGTCCAAATCTAGCATTGTAAAGAAAGTATGCATTGGATATTCCAAAAGAAACAAGGATGTCAGACTATAGACCAATAGACTCTCCTATGGATCCTAATTCAAAGCTTCTACTTGATCAGGGGAGCCACTTGCTAATCCTAGCTGCTATCGGAGATTGGTAGGAAAACTTAATTATCTCACCATCACACGACCTGATATTTCTTTCTCAGTTAGTGTTGTTAGTCAATTCCTACAAGCTCCATGTGATAGTCATTGGGATGCAGTTATTCGAATTCTGAGGTATATTAATGGTGCACCAAGAAAAGGATTATTATATGAAAACTGGGGTCGTTCACAAATTATTGGATACTCTAATGATGATTGGGTAGGTTCTCCATCTGATAGGCGTTCTACTTTAGGCTTGTGTGTTCTTGTTGGAGGGTATCTTGTATCTTGGAAAAGTAAAAAGCAAGATGTTGTTGCCAGGTTGAGTGCAGAAGCAGAATATCGTGCAATGGCTCTAGCAACTTGTGAGCTTATTTGGTTAAAGTAATTAGTTCAAGAGTTAAAATTTGCAGAAGTATCACAAATGAAGTTATTGTGTGATAATCAAGTTGCTCTCCACATTGCTTCCAACCCAGTACTTCATTAAAGGACCAAACACATAGAAATTGATTGTCACTTTATCCAAGAGAAAGTTTTGTCTAGTTGTATCACTACTAGTCATGTCAGTTCAACCAATCAACTCGCAGATATCCTGACCAAATCTCTCAGAGGTTCTCGTATTGAATTTATATGTAACAAGCTTGGTGCATATGGTTTATATGCTCCAGCTTGAGGAGGAGTGTTGAGTTGTATATAGTTGAATAGTGATAAAATAGGAAGGTGTTTACTACTATTGATTGTATTTCCTATTCTAGGGTTAGACATCAACTATATAAACATGTAATTTCAACGTATAGAAAATATGAATAATAGATTTCTCTGAGTTTCACACACATTAAGGGGACTGTAAAGTAGCAAATACATGACATAGTTCCTCAAACTCACATGGCTGCTTTAACTATGATCAATACATGTGAAAGTTTCCAAGTAGCCAGCTATACGCATGAATGAATTTTATTCTAACTTCAATAGAAATTACATTGACAAACTAGTATGCGAGCTTTCTCTCTATGGCAATCATATTTACTTCATAAGACTTTTCTTTAATAGATCTCCATTCAAAATTTTGAGTCTTCATATGCAACTCAACAATTACTAATCCTGCAGGAACATCAACTTCAGCTATACATAAGAAACAGAATACTGAAAATCACCTAATTTTCTCCATATCCTTTTGTGCATTTAGGTTCTCCATGTAGCCTGGGTCAACATGAAGAGTGTAATCGGGACCAAAGTACTCATAGTACTCATTGTAAGGCAGTTTATTATCAGGTTCTACTCCAACTGCAACTGCTGTCTGTGACACAGTAACATAAGTACTCGTCACCAGCTATAAAAGAGGTTAGGTTGACAATATACAATGAGAAGGAAGAAAGAGACCTCGTAGCACCAACAACGTGCAACATTCCGGATGGTATAGCCACCACCACCCAAGACCATCAAAGGAACATTAAAAGATCTTAGAAAACGAAGACAGTCTGCATGGCCCTTCACAGACAAGTTGAAGCACCCTAACCTATCACCAGACAACGAATCTGCCCCACATTGAAGAACTACTGCATCAGGCTGGTAGACCTCCATAACTTTTTGGATGATTGGTCGAAATAGACCACGGAAAGTTTCATCATCCAGTCCATCATTCAACGGAATATTCAAAGCATAGTTCTTCCCAGGACCAGCCCCAATGTCTTTAATGTGGCCTGACCCTGGAAAGAATTCTCCATACTTATGAAAAGACACGGTCATAACTCTGTCAGTTGTGTAGAAAGCCTCTTCAACCCCATCTCCATGGTGAACATCAATGTCTACATACAGTACTCTCTGCCGAACGAGAATAAACTAAATGCCAATCATGCGAAACACTAGCTTCAATAAGCACCAATATAAGGAAAAGTAGTTAAAAAGGCATTACCTTGTGAACCTTGAGCAACTCCAAAATGCCAAGAACAATATCATTAACATAACAAAACCCAGAAGCCTCGCTCTTCTTAGCATGGTGCAATCCACCAGCCCAGTTCAAAGCAATATCAGCATAACCCAGATTGAGTTTAACGGCAGCACCAATAGAGCCACCAGCAGAGGCCTGACAAAACCCAAAAAGTCCATCAAAAACCGGACAATCCTCACCGACGTTGAACTTTCTTAGATTCCTATTGAAGGACGGGTCCAAGACAGAGGTAGGAGTGACAGAGGACAGGAACTGAACGTAGTCCTCGGAGTGAAACCTGCGGATGTCTGTGGCGTCGGCAGGGAAGGGCCGGTTGATCTCCATCCGACGGTGGAGGCCGTAGTGGACGATCAAGTTGTGGGCCATACGGATTCGGTGGGGCTTCATTGGATGGCCTTGTCCGTAGTAGTAGTCGCCGATCGACGGTTCGTAGAAGTAAGTGACTCGTCGCCTGGTGGCGTCTGTTCCCGTCGACGGGAGAGACGCTCCTTCGTGTGCGTCGCCCATGTCTCTCCCTTTTCTCAAAAATCGAAGCGAGCCAACGGTAAGTCAGAACTTGAGCTCTAAGAATGGCTAAGTCACAGTTTTAGACCCTTTAATAATAACCAACAGGGGCCTGAATATTTAAAGTCTTAAGAGAGAAGGGCCTCCAAAATGTACAAATTAACGTTCTGGCTCGTAATAGAACCTCTCATGTTACAAGAGCTTTCTTCTAAGCCCAAAGTAGATTCGAGGGCTTGAGCCTAAATAATAATGAGAGGTTGGGTTCTTTTATTTTATTTAAAAAGAGCCCATCAAATTTAATGATTAAAAATTTAATTAATTCAACTGATTCAATCGTAAAAATTTTAAGATATCTTATTTTTAACTCAGTCTTTGACTTTCCGATTTAAATTACTTTAATAATTCTTATTATTAAAAACTGATCAATTTATTAATTAATTAATTTGTCAATTTTTATTAATTAATAAATTCTTATAAATTAAAATAAAACAATTATTTTTTATTTAACAATTTCTTTTTTCAATTAAACATCAAATTATTCAATAGGTAAGAACAATCTCTTTCTATAATATTTGAAATTCTTTAATTTTATTCAATATTTAATTAGTTTTATGACTGTCTAATATCAGTTGAACCTTTTAAACCTTAAATATCTTGTATTATTGGTTTAACTTTCGGTCATGTTTTTAAATCATTGATCAAATCAATTAAAGTTAGGAATAGAAAATTTTGTCCAAGCTGAAGGTATTTATTCTTTAACTACATTTAGTGTTACACACTTGCCTATAGATTACACAGTATTAGAGAAATTTAACACCCTTTTTCTAAACAAGAGTATTAAAATAAAGTTTTTATATGTCACCCTTTAATGAAAAAGTGAAATTATATTTTAAATATAAAATTTTATTTAACTTTATAATACTATTAAGAAATCTTACTAAAAGTTTGGATGATATCAAAATATTACAAAAATTGAACTCATGTTTGTCAATTTACACACAAAATTTTTAATAAATTAATTAATATATATTTAATCAAAAATAAAATAATTAACCTCTCATTTATCATTGTCATAACTAACTAATTGCATAATTTAAATTTTTAGTTTATTAAATATTTTATTTATTAAAATTTTAGGAATTATGGGAAATTGATAAACTCAATTTATACGATGAACTATATTAACTTTAAAATTTAAAAATTAGTTGTATTTCTCAAAGAAATGTTAAAGTATTCTATATTTAAATGGTATTTGTAATTTTTATAAATATTATAAAATTAAATAAAATTCTAAATTGAAAATATAAGGTATAACAAAATTCATGGAAGTCATACATAAGGCATCATGTCTTATATTGAACCACAACGTTAAATTTTCAATCAAATATGAAAAAAGAAGAAAGGAGAAACCTTATAATCTCTGGTCCATTTATTTTATTCTAATTTTATTTCTTTAAATTTTATACATATATTTATGTAGGGTTTACATAAATATGTTGATCAAATTTAATAAAATATGATAAAAATATTATAATCAAAACAAAAAAATCTGATCCCTTTATTATACATTAAATCTTTTGTTTATGTTATTTTATTTTAATATTGTTTCATTAAATCTTATTTGTATTTACGTAGGGTTCATCTAAATTTACGATTAAGATTAAAAACACTGTAGTCGAAAAAAGAGATTATTCTTTTATTACGGTGATGACTTTTACTTCTGTCCAGTACTGTACATGTCATATCATTGTCTGAGCCATTCCCCCTTGAAAGGGAATTGCATTGCAAAGCAGGAGCAATTTGGACCAAACTTAACAATGAAAGATACTAATTGGTGTCAAATCAAGAAAAGATTTGAAATCAGCTGAGGTCGTGAAATACGTAATCTGGGTCATCTCTTAGCTTTGTGATTAGACATGGAAGGTTTTTTCTTTTTATTTTTTCCTCAAGACACTGGTGTTGAGTTACCTCCACTTTTGACTTGAAAAGGCAAGTGTTTACAGGGGAGGAAGGAATGTCAAAACTCTCTCTCGATAAAACAGTTGACAACAAGTTAATAGCCCAAGTTTTAAGTTAAGTAAGGCAATTATGTGATTAGATGAGTACTACCAGAAGTATATGCAACGAGAGGAAAAGATCATTCAATCATCATCCATCGTTACTTCTAAGGCCATCTCCAACCCATTCTTTCAAAATAGAGTAAAGTTTCCTCTATTTTAGAGATGCTACAGTGTTTTTCACTCCAACCCACAACTCTATTTTTCACA
>JAOQMS010000007.1:25275378-25286677 GCA_027563885.1 Erythroxylum longipes
ATGGCGTGTGATTGGAGTGAAAAATCACTCCAATCTGCCGATCCTCCTCCATTTTGGAGGAGGGTTGGAGTTGCCCTAAGTTTCATGTGCTTTCTCATGTTTGGACTTTTGGATCTTTTGTACATCACGTAGTAACTTAGAGTAGAATTCTCAACTGTTGGGTTAGATTCAAGTTTCTTAAAATTTGAGAGTAAACTAAAAATTAAATTTAATTCTAATTTTATATAAATATAATTTGATGGTACTCGTTTTTTTTATTATTAATACTTAATTTTTTATTCAATTCAAATTGAAATATTAATTTTGGGTCTAATCAAATGTGAAATTTTTTGTTACATCTAAACTTTAATTAATATTTTTATTATATCTAAAATTGAGATTAATTAAAGTGGGAAGAACTTATCTTTAAAAAATTCATCGAAAATGTTTATTGCATCTTTTGTTATTTACATATCGTAATGTTTTTCATTGCATTTTGCTAGGTATCAAATTGATCTAAATTTGTAAAAATTGAAGTTCTTGATAAGTTTGAAGATGCATGATCTTATTAAAAGGGGGAAATTATATTTTCAACCCTTATTTTTCATATTAATTTTATTTAAATTATTTTATTTGTATTTCAGTTATTTCAATATTTTGAGGATAAGTCTTAGAGCAACTTTATAAATTGCTTCTTTATGACCATAAGGTCACAAGCTCCAGTCACGAAACCAACCTTTTTATAAAGAAAAGGCTGCGTACATTATAACCCTTCCTAGACCCCCATAAAGTGGAGAACCTTGTATACTAGGTACGTTAACTTGACCTTTTTTTTTCAACTTTCTTTCATTGTTAAAAGAATCAATCCAAATTTTGTATTATTTATGTGTGTGTTTGTGTATGTATACCAATGTTGCGAATATCATACTGAACTTAGTAACGGATTGATTCTGATACTGTATCCGTACCGATCAATACCGGATATTGTTTCAGATAATTTTTAAATTTATGAAATAGTCCCTGAATTTTTTTAGAAATTGCAAATTAGTCCATTGTTATATTGTACAGTTGTATTATATACTTTATAATTTTACATCAACCATGTTTCCAAAAATAATAAATAATAACCACAATTAAGGTGAAATAACAATAATTTTCAAATATTTCACATATAAATAATAACCACAATTAATGTAAAAACAGAAAATTATCATCATACAAAAATAAAATTAAGAATAATATAAAATATTTAAAAATATTACAGTTTCATCATATAATAAATAATAATTACATCAAAATTCAAAATATTCAATAAAAATAATAATAAATATCCTTAACCTTCAAACTATTACAATTTACCACAAGAGTTCGTAATGAGGAACTAACCAAGTAAAAGTGAAACTTGTAACAAAAACATTTATAATTAGATTATATATATAGAATTTAACATAAATCGTTTACGGAAGGATATCTGCTATAACTACACTGACCTCAGTTATCATTTGGTACATAATCTTCATCATTAAGAGGAGCCTCATCATCATTATCATTCAAATTCAATGCACCAAATGACATGTCAATACTTTCCTAACCAAAATTATCTTTCAAGTTATTCACATCTATCAAACCTGATTCCTCAAAAACCCAATCAGCAAAAAGATCGATATTATCAATAAATATTGGATCTGTTGAACTACTTATGCTACTAAGACTCCTAGTAAATAATAAAATTTAATTATAAGAAATTATATCGAAATTAGTAATAATAATTACATACCTTTCCAAAAGATTTAAATTGTAAGGAACAAATACCAAGTTATTCAATCTCTTGTGCTCTAATCTATTCCTTTTCTTAGAATAGATAAATTCAAATGTGCTCTAGTTCCGTTCACAGCCCGTTGCACTCACATATTGACTTAAAATTTGAATTGCAAACTTTTTCAATTCTGGAACACCACTTCCGAATTGATCCCATCAAGAAACTATAAATCATAAGATAACAAAATTATTGTTACAAAAAAATAAAATGATAATTAATTTCCAACAAATAAGAAAAAACAAACAGCTAATACCTAGAGAAAGTTTTGTTCTTTGTCAAATAGCAATCGAAAATCCAAAATCCAAAATCTCCAAAAGACAGCTTATAAAGCTCTATTTGTGAGCTTAAAAGATCTTGCATCATTTCATGGCCAACAATTATTGTAATAGTGAATAGTATTCCTCTACTGACTTCAGCTTTCTTTGTAAAATCTGGTCTGAAATATACACTAGGATTAAAAAAAGGCCCCAACTGCAAACAAATGAGAAGCAAGTTGCTTTCCCATCTCTCATTGATGATTGAAAGATACAGTATATACAAAGAAGGCCTATGTTTCAGATTGACCTTGATTGCTTCCTTTGCTCTTTCCATGACATGTAAAAAATAACCCATTGTTGGCTTTTATTCATTATCATCCAATCGAAGCACTCTCACCGAAAGCTTACAAACTCAGATAATAAATTGACATTGAGACCAAAATTCTCTATCTTCCGGTATAATGCTGGAAACCTCCAATCCAACATTAGACCTAGTATGCTGAAATGCAACCCACTTATCACTTGTAAACATTTGTCTTAACTCTTTCTTCTTCGAAACAAAAGACTGAAGTGATCAGAAATTTGTTGCAAATATTGTCATACCAGGATGTCACAAATTCCTACCATTAGTAAATTCCTTTATCACCAAATTCAAAACTCATGCACGATTACAGATAAACTTGGTCACTTTTTTTCATTTTTTGCATAGTCTCGTCAATAATAGGAAAATACCTAAGATCTGCTATATTTTCTAGCATTAGGTCAATTCAACGTGCAGCACAAAGAGTCCAAAAAAAGAATTACACGTATTCTGTAACCTTTTTCCCGCCACTTTATAAGTGAAATCATTGTCAGTAATAAAATGAACAATATTTTCTGGCCCCATTTCATTCACAACTTTATCAAATATCCCAAATAAAGTATCAGTATTTCTAATAAGGCTAGATGCATCAATAGACTTTAAAAACATTAAGTCATTTGCAAAATAAACCAAAAAATTAATAATAGGCTCTTGTCTCCTATTTGTCCAACTATCACACATGATTGAACACCTAAAAGTAGCCCAATTCACTCTTCTTTTAGCAAAATAACTTTTAATTTCAGAAACTGAGCAACTTAAAAGTTTACGTCTTAAGTCATCAATCGAAAGAGCTTTGTATCCCGGACTGTAAAAGGTTATTGTATCTACCATAGGTTGATAATAGTAAGACTGTGAGGCGTTAAATGATGAACCTGTATCATACCACCATCTAGCTACTTTCATATCAACATTATGAGCTGCTTCTCTTGATTGCATTACACTACGAATTGAACGTTGGGCTTCAAGAGTTGTTCATGGTGTAAAAAACTAGTCACTTGATTTCTCCTTTTCCTAGCATTAGGTGCAGGTGTAACATTATCTTCTTGCTGGGCCTGAGATGGGACATTACCACTACCAGTACCACTATCACCTTCAACATTTCCACAATCATCACGAAAACCAACAAATGAAGCTCCACTACCAATTTTAAAATTCAACGTTTCCCTTCTATCTTTCTCATGCTGAGATTCTTCAAGCAAAGTTTCCATCTATCATTTCACACCATGACTTAATTTTTTACATGGTTCAACATCTCCTTTAACCCCAACTACATTCTTCTTTAATAAGATTATTCCTTTCAAATGCTTATTACAAAACAAGAAAATAGTATGGTTCCTTATACCGCGAATCAATGCAACATGAGCCCAAGCTGGATCACTGTATCTTCCTGAAGTGGTTTGATCAGGAGTACTTGAACTTCTTTCTATTTATCTATAAAAATAAATGAATGAATATATCAAAATAAAGAACACATAATTTCATTACACAAATACGCATATCCATGTTTTATAATATAACTCATACATCATAGACAATTCAATTTCATCAAACACAATTCACCATAAGTCAAAAACTAACAATTCAATTTTTCATCAAACATAATTACATAAAACATATATAAACAATTTCCATTTCCAACAATCACAAAACATACATAAACAATTTCTAACATTTTCTAACAATTTCAATTCAACCATTACAAACACATACATAAACGATTTCCATTTCTAACATTTTCCATTCCGAATAATTTTCAACAATTCCATTTCTAACAATATTGAACAATTTCAATTCAAAGTTTCAAATATCACAAAACATACATAAACAATTTCCATTTCCAAATTTCCAACAATTTCATTCTAACAACCAACAACTTCATTTCCAACAACCAACAACTTCAACCATCACAAATTCACAATTCACAAAATAATGAAATATACATAAACAATTTCAATTTTCAACAATTTCTAACAATTTTCATTTCTTAATTTCAACAATTTCATTTATAACATTTTCCAACTATTTCAATTAAACCATTACAAAACATACATAAATAATTTCCATTTCTAACATTTTCTATTCCCAATAATTTTCAACAATTTCATTTCCAACAATTTTGAACAATTTCAATTCAAAATTTCAAACATCACAAAACATATATAAATAATTTCTATTTCCAAATTTCCAACAATTTTCTTTCCAACAACTAACAATTTCATTTCCAACAACCAACAATTTCAACCATCACAAATTCATTTCCAACAAATTCAACAATTACAAAAACATACATAAACAATTTTCATTTATAATAATTTCCAACAATTTCCATCACAAAACATACATAAATAACCAAGTACAATGATTTTTTTTCAAATTTAAAAGTAAAAAACACACCCAAAAAATCAAAATTCTATTTCAATTTTCAGATCTGGCATCAGGAGGGAGGTGGTGGGCTAGTGGGTAGCGTCGGCCAATTGCTAGGGTTGTGGTGGTGGTCACCGGACAGTCGGAGAGATAGTGGTGGCGACTGGCGGCAACTGTGAAGAAGAGAGAGAGTGAGAGTGTGAGTGTGAGAGAAACTAATGAGAGGAGGAAGAAGGAGAACGTTGGGTGCGGTGTGGGAGGGAGGGGTGAGTGAGAGAGTGTGATTTTTTTGAATAAAAGAGAGAGTGAGAGAGAAAATGAAAGAGAAAAAAAATTGAAGAAGATGCAGCAGTGGTAGGTAACATCCAGGGGGAGGGTTTAATAAAAATTTTTTGGCAAAAACACCGTGAATTTTTAAAATTTTCAGTATTGGTTGGTATTTGAATACTGGCAAGTACCATTCGGTACAAACCGATACTGGAATAGTAATTTTTGTATCGTTTACCAACCGATACGGTATGTACCAACCGGTATCGGCTGATACGATACAAAAATCCAAACTTTGGTGTGTACATAAAAAAGATCTCCTACCTCTCTAAAATAACTCGTAAATAATAATATAAAATATATGAAAATACAAACTACTATGATTATATACCTAGTTCAAATAGAGAAAAGTATTTAAACTAATGTTTGCCCAAGTGCTTTATGAAGATGTCAACTAGTTGACATTTTGGTATCTCGTCTTAGATAAAAGTAGAAGTCCATTTCAATATGTCTTATTAGCTCATGGAATATCGGGTTCTTTCCTATATGTAATTTTTTTAAAGATAATAACTTTCATTCGTAAGTAGAGTTTATGTACAGCCTATTGCTCAAAACTAAGGAAATACAACCAACAAATCTATTGTGATGAGTAAAGTTCCTAGTGATATGGGAGATAGATTTGTTTAACTAAGATTCCATTGTTGTCGTAGACCTGTTGGTGTGGATACCTCTAGTTATCAAGCCCATCTTACATTGTGGATGATTTCTAGATATAGTGTCTCCAAGTAGCTGGTTGCTTGTTTGAATATTCAGCTATTTCGCTCTTTCCGAATATAGTATACCATAATGGCCCAGGTTATCTCCAAAGCCTTGTAATCCACTTTGTTCATAGTTTTGATATTACATAACCAAGTAACAGTGTCCTTCCAAGTATGTATCTGAGATTGTATGCTTATTTTGGCTTGGATTCTGCTCCATATCTCTTTAGTGTAGAGGTATTCAATCATTAAATGGTTCAGATTCTCCATCTCAGTATTGCAAAGTTCACAGGTGAGATTATTAATGTGAAACTTTAGCCTATCTTTAGTCAGCAATTCCCCTTTCATGCACAGCCAGAGTATGAAGGAGTGGGTAAGTTTATATCAATTTCCCAAATCAGTGTTTTCTATTCAACTCTTGTGTTTAGATCTGCCTATAGTAGCGCTTTGCATTTCTTGGTGCTGAAGTGACCTGAACTATTACTACCTATTGGATTTGATCATCTAGGTTATGTTGGCAGTTTGGCATGTGATCAAGGATGAAGCTAAAGTATCTGTTGTTATGGAAAGTCCAAACCCATCGGTTATTTCTTATGAAACGACTAACCTTAGTTTCTGCACTTACCAACCGCTGTAAGTATTGAAGTTCTTCTACTTGATAGAGGGGACCTCTGCTGTGCCAATTATCATAACAGAAAATAGTGTTTTCACCATTCCCTTTCTTATGGACAACCAAACTATGCATCAAACTACTTATTTCTAGAATGTCCTTAAGTTTACTTGATATGACTTGCTTCTGTTTTAATAACCAGATGCTACTATGTTTTATAAAGGTACTATGAATCCACTTCACCCATAAATCATCTTGTTTGCTACACAACCACCAATTTTTTTTTACCATACTTACTTTGTTGGTTAGTCTCGAGGAACTTAATCCCAGCCCACCTTACCACTTTGGTTTGTAAATTTTGGTCCAGTTTATTTTAGCTCTGCTATGATCAAGGCTCAATCCATTCCATAAGAATAGACAAAGCTTGCGATCGATTTCCTTAAGATGCTCTTAGGCAAAAAGAGATGGTTGAGCCAATAAGTAGATAAGTTGATAAGAACCGATTGGATGAGTTGAAGCTGCCCACCATAGCTTAAGTACCAATTGGTCCATTGATGGATTCTTGCATTCAATGATTCCATCAAAGGTTGGCATTCAACAACTGAGAGCTTCCTCTGAGATATTGGTACTCTAAGATATTTAAATGGCAAGGTCCCTAGCTTAAGCCCCATCTCGATAGCCTTAGTTGCCACGCCACTACTGGAATTGGTTGATACGTAAAAATAGATTTTTCTGAGGATTACATCTCAATCCTGAGGCCTCCTGAAACTATTTGATTGTATTCCAAAGTAGATTTATAGAAAGCCTTTCAGCCCTGCAAAAGAGCAACATATCGTCAGCAAAAACTAGATGGGTAAGTTTTAGACCCTTACATTGGTGGTGAAACTGGAACTTTGGGTGGGTCCTCGCATTCCTGGAAAAAAGAGTGGACAAAGTCTCCATACATAGAAAAAAGAGATAAGGGGATAATGGATCCCCCTACCTTAGGCCCCTCTTAGCTTTGATGAGTTTGGTAGGTCCCCCAATTAACCAGAATTACTAATAAAGTTATTGTAACACAATCAGTTATCCATCTTTTAAATTTCTTTGGATATCCTACAACTTTAAGTATTTGGAAGAGGATGCTCCAATTGATTGAATCAAATGCCTTGGCAAGGTCCATTTTGATAAGTGCAGTTCTTCGCTTTTCGTTTAGATTGGTATCCTTCCAATAGCTCCTGACAAAGCAGAATGTTTGTAACCACTGATCTTCAATTAAGGAAAGCATTTTCTTCGCTTTCCGTTTAGATTGGTATCCTTCCAATAGCTCCTGACAAAGCAGAATGTTTGTAGCCACTGATCTTCCATTAAGGAAAGCATTTTGTTCGAGACTGATTATCTTCCCCAAACTCCTCTTGATACAGTTAGCTAGAATCTTGGTGATAGTTTTATAGAGAATGTTGCAACAAGTAATTGGCCTAAAGTGCTCCAATTTGGTTGTATTGGTATGTTTAGGGACAGGGTACACATATGTTTTGTTCCATTCCATGAGAAGGGACCTCTGTTGGAAAAATTCTTGCACTGTTGTAATTATCTCTTCACCCAAGATATCCTAATTTTTCTGGAAGAACTTGCCATTATAGCCATCAAACCCTAGAGATTTGTCAGGGTTGTGAGAAAAAAGGGCATCCTTTATTTCCTCTTTGGTGGCTGGTCGTAGCAGCTCGTGTTTTTCTTGGATCGAGAGCTTATTAATATCTGCTAAAACCTCTTCTGGAAGTTCCTTGACAATTTACGTTGTACCATATTGTTTTGAAAAGTATTCAAAAGCCAATTGTTTTTTAGCTTCTTGACTGTCATGGTTTTGCCTGCTACATCCTCTAAAAACTTGATTTCATTTTTGTTTCTCCAAGCTTAGATAACACTCATGTAGAATTTAGTGCATTGCTTGCCCCCTTTCAGCCATATCATTCTAGATTTTTGTCTCAAGATGGTCTTGGTACTTACCAAAAGCTAGTTGTATCTACTTAATAAGTCGTTCTCCTTCCCCCTAAGAGTCCTATTTGTTGGGTTTGGTAACAAACCATTCTAGCAGGTTTTCAGTTCATCTAGAGCTTTATCTAGCTCCCTTTATTCTGGCGTCAGCATTTCCCTACTCAGCTTTTTCAGATCATTTTTCAATTCTTTTAGCTTCACTATCAACTTGTAGCTCTTTGTGCCCGGAATTATCATCTCCATTCTCCAGCAAAGTATCACCCTAAAGTTGGGGTGATCCATAAGGTGATTGAAGATCCTAAAGGGTGCACACTTCCTCACCTCATTGGGTTGTAGTTCGACTACCACTAGACTATAATCCAAAACACGGGGTTCTTTAAATTAGGCATAGCTAAGGGGAAATTGCACCAACCATTGTCCATTCACTATATATCTATCCAATTTTTTCAAAAGATACCAGTCGCCATATTGTTTGTTGCTCCAAGTGAACTCGGCTTCATACCATTTTAAATCAAAAAGTCAAGAGTTTGCTATCATTTCTTATAATTCTCTACAATCCTGATGTTGTTATTGTCGGATTCCCTTTGTTTCACTCACTGTTAATATACAGTTAAAGTACCCTAAGACTGTCCAAGGGGACTTTATGCTTGTGTTAAAGCTCGCAAGTTCCCGCCATACATCTTGCCTTTGAAATTTATGATTAGTTCCATAAACGGTGGTGACTGAAATTTCCAGGTTAACTCCTTTGAGTAATAAAACATAATGTATGAGTTGATAGTTTTAAACTTTCTACATATCTCCACCTTCTGAGGGTTGTATCCGATCACCACCCTACCATTTATGTGACAATTATGATTAGTAATAACCTTCTAGTCCTTATCAAGGAATCATATTTTGCACTCTAGATTGTCCCTCATTATTTTGGTTTCTAAGAAACCCACAAAATCTCGCTAGATGCTCTTAATAAACTCCTTGGTAGCTAGCTATTTATTCAAACTATTTAGCCCTCTCTTATTCTAAGCTACTAACTTAATTTTTTTATTCTTCTTCCTAGCCTTTTTCCTTCTAGTTTCCCTCACTGGAGTGCTTTCTAATATTGGTTCTGTTCTCTGTTCCAACCCCTTAGTCCCCTGCTGCCTTTTGACTAATTGGCTAGTAACCTCCTCAAACTTATCTTATGCCTGTTGGTTTGCAGAGCATTGATTTTTCTCTGATTGAGTGTCCTCTATAGATTTGTTTAGTTCCTTTTGGTCATTATTCGACCCAGTTTGTTCAACTTGAGAGCCCACCTGTACATTGTTGATACCAGATTATTCAGCCCGAGTGCCCGCCTGCTCTTTGTTAAGGCTAGGTTATAAATCCGAATTGCCCTTCATTTCTTCTGAAGTTTCCTTCACATTCTCGGTCCCTACTGGCACTTCTTTATTCCTCCAAACTTCCTTTTCTTCTTTGGCCTTAGGTCTCGACATGTATGAGATCGCTATTGTGTCCTCCAGTGCTTCGTTCACTATGAGTTTCGTGATGTTAAGTTTGTCTGGAAGTTTTTTCGTAATGTCAACATCAACAAAAACCTTTTCAAAGCCTGTCCTTTTCATTAGAGCCGTGTTTTCATCAAGTCCCAAAGGTTTACTGACTTTGCTAGCAATGTAGCTTAAACCTTCGGATGACTAGTATTCCAGAGGCACTTAATGTATCTTAGTCCACAAAGGGATAGATTCCAACCTACTTCTGCCTAGAGAGACTCCCGTTTGCCATTTCTTGATGAGGATTGGGTGCCCCATCATATGCCAAGGCCCAACCTCGAGTGCCTTCTATGCATTCTCCTTTGAGTTGAACTTGAATATAAAGAGCTCGTCTTCGTTCACTAAGATATTCTCCAAACCCTTGGTTTTTTAAGCTACATTGGCCCATTGCTGCACAAGGGGAAATGCCAACCATTTTTCCAGAAAGAAACTCATAAGCGAAGAGCACCATTTACTGACACCTTATTGTAGGATGTCCAAAGGTGCTTGAATCGGCTTACCCTCTTCAAATTCCACATATCTGAGCTTGCCCAGATTCCCTAAGTCTCTGACAACCAAGCTCCATGTTGTTCTCTCAAGTTCTTTCTTGGGTTAGTGTTTTTCTATAGTTTTATCTGTGGTTATGTTAGGGGTGAAGGCAGGGAAGTTAGTGGCATTATGAAGAAAAGAGGGTCATTTGTGGATGGAGAGTGTTTTCGGGTTCAGGTTGGGAGAGTATTTCAGGGTTGTTGGGTTCGATAGGAAAGTGGTGTTTTAGAGGTGGCCAGCAAGAGTGGGGGCGTAAGGATCTAGACAGTATGGTCAAAAATCAAGAGAGGGAAGAATGCGGAGAGACATTAGTGGCGAGTAAAGACATTATGCTATATGTAAAGTTGCTTGACCGTCTCAAAATTAAACATATTAGTCTAGAGTATATCATGCCTAGGCTAGATAAAGTACCTTTCAATAACTACAACTCATATGTCGTTGTAGCCATGGATTGAAAATCTGCTTCTGTCAACGATTTGGACATCGTCTGTTGTTGCTTAGTTTTCCAAGATATAGTAAAATTAGCCAATAAAAAGAATATCATATGAGACCTCCTAGTTAGAGGGCAACTTGTAACACCCCCCCACCATAGGGTACGCACCGGGGTGTCCGTAGGTCATTCCGATACATATCCTATGATAAGGGAGTGCTACGTGTGATCACTACGGTACTCCCCATGGCATCATATCAATTTGAATAATTAAAGCAGTACTTGTAAATCACAAGATTTTTAAAACCAAACTCTTCCTCTTTTCATTACTCAAAATCAATAGTTTATACAACACCAAACTGTACTGTCTGTACATGTATATACAAACACCTAGTACAAGATACTACATGAAAGAGAAAGAATACATCA
>JAOQMS010000007.1:25295043-25315409 GCA_027563885.1 Erythroxylum longipes
TAATTATATTGTAATTAATTATAATATTTTAATTATTAAATAATTATATTTTAATTATTTATATTATAGCTAATTAATTATATTATTATTAATTAATTATATTATATCTAATTAATTAATTATTATATTTTAATTAATAATAATAATATTGTAATTAATTAATTACAATATTTTAATCGATAAATGAAATATATTTTAATTAATTATATTGTAGTTGATTAATTATATTTTAATTAATTAATAATAATAATAATAATAATTCAATTAATTATATTGTAATTTATTATATTTTAATTAATTAATTAATTATATTTTAATTAGTTTTATTTTAATTAATTGTAACAAACACACCCTTACATAACAATAATACTCATTCCTCTAGATTAGGAGAAAAATGAGGTATTACCCAAAAATAGGTAATTAAAGTAATGACTCTATAATTATAATCCCTTACTAAACTCAATCTTGCATTCTATACTCATTCCTCTTTTTTCATACCCTCTAAATAAGTGCACCCTAAGTGAGAAGAAGATAAGATTTGTTGATTTGAAGCTTTGGTTAATTGCCAACCGTATAGTAACACACAAGCATTTAAAAGCAAAGTTGAGACTCGAGTTTCATGTGCCATGCCAACCCTGTTAGAGTATTATATATTGACTAGATATGAAATTGTTAAAAGATTTATAAGTGGTAAGGGTAAATTATTCAAATGATTAGTTTTAGTCATTTTGGTAATGGTTGACTCAAGGTCGATTTTTGTTAATGGGCTTTACACTCTACCCAATTTATAAAATTCTAATAAACCCTTTATATTTAATTAATTGTTTTCTTCCGATATGTAAGGAAATTCGATAATCTTGATAGGCAAGCTGTCTAATCTAACTTGCAATACAAGCCTATTTTAGAGACAAGTGGGTCTATGGTTTTGATTATAATTATAAGTGGTTGAAGAGCTAAATTATAATTTTATGAACATTTAACCATAATTAAAAGTAAATTTACGAGTAGAGAAAAACTAATTGTGTACTAATGACAATTTATGGATGCATTAAGTGAATAATTAACCAATACTTAAAAAAGGAGTTAAAGTTCTGTTACATAGTCAAATCCCAAGTTCTGGTTTCATCAATCATACACAAATCAACTCTTCCATTTGCTTCAAGCTGCCGTCATTTGCCAGGGCTTGAATTGGTGCTTCCAGAGTGTTCAATAAGCCTCCAAGTTTCGACCACATCAAAAGCTTCGATTAATCTACCAAGTTGAGACATGACATTTTAATTGCAACAACAACATTTTATTGTTGGATTGAGGATAATTTAATATTACATAAAAAGTCTTTATACTTTATTAAATAATTCACCATAATACTTGATTTATTAGGAAAAAAAGGATAAAATAGAGCCATTTTTTTACATTACTCAGATCCTATAAAATATTTAGAAAAATTAAAGCATAAATTTATTTTATGTTTTTAAAAATATCAATTATATATATTTATATAATCTAATTATAATAAGTGCCTGTTTAGATGAGTTTATATCGGTACAACTTTTATCAATAGAGCTTTTTTGATAAGATCTTTCTAAGAAGCTAGATGATTGTTTGACTGTCATTAAAAAAAAAGCTTTTTTGAAATAGCTTCATACAATAGACTGTTTGACAACATTAAAAAAAACACTTTTAATTTTAACTATATTTTATTTTGCAATAAAAATTATTTATGCATATAAAAATTATTTAAAATATATTAAACAATATGCAAAACACAATATATTAATTATTATATAATTTTAAACTATACGAAATATAAAATATATCTAACCAAATCTTTTGTATAGATTATAACATAAGTAAAACTAACATCAAAAATAAATTTAAAACATATAAAAAAGTCAAATAATATTATATAAATTTCAAAATAAACGTGAAGATGTGTTCGTGGATATTGTGAGAATTATGTGTAAAACATAAGGGTAAAAGAGACTAAAAATAGGCTCATTAATTGATCTGAAAAATCTACTACCTTTTTGGGAAGCTCCAAATTTAAGCTTTTTAAAAAGCTGTCTTTTAGCAACAAAAAAAAGCTATATCTACTAAAAAAGTAATTTTTTATTTTACAGCCAAATACTCATTAAAAAAAAATTTTTATGGTAAAAAAAATACTTATTTATTCTCTAAAAGCTTAACCAAACAGGCACTAAAAGAAGGAAGTGTTTCTCCAAAAACTTGCCATTTATGGTTTTAAGTTTTATTATTGATTTCATGAACATGGAGCTCACATTACATGATACCATAGTGTCGGTATACTTATTGTCTCATATTTCTAAATCATTATTAAGTTAAAAATACATTTCCCGCAAAGGGTAAAAAAAGGCAGGCCTATAAGGATGGAAGCTTCCTATAAGAACCTATCCTATTGAACAAAAATAGAAAGAAAGGATCAAACTGTCTGAAGACTTATTGTCAACTCAGGTACGATCTTCCCTAGTACTCTCATTTCTCCTAAAGGATGTTGACTGATCGTAATATTATTTTTCCCCTGTTTTTCATCAAAAATTTTAAATCAAATTTTATTAAAATTTAAATAGATTACTTATGTTTTTTAGTTGTTATTTTTAGTTTTTTTTCTTCTTATTATTACTGATAATAATTACATATTAGATAAAAATTATTGATAAATTATTTTTAGTTAATTAATTTTATTTTAATCTTTTATATAATATTTATTAATAAATTATCAATAAAATTATTATTTTATTAAAATAAATAATTATAAATTAATATTTATTTTAAATATATTCTAATCTTTAAATCAAAATTTAGTTGAAATTTATATATTTTTGAAGATATTTTAAATTTAATTATATATACTAATGATTATTAAATTAGTTTTAAATAGAATTAAATAATTTATAATTAATTAAATATATAATATTAAATTAAGTTATTCATAATTTTTATTGATAATTAGTATATTAAATAACTAAATAATATATATTTAGTTGATAGTAAATCAGATGATGAGAAAAAAAAATAGAAAATAAAAGTTAATTTTGTGGTTCTCATAAATTTTAAAAACCGAAAGAAATGAATAATTTTTATAAAAATAAAAATGAAAGCAAACAAACCCTCCAAAAAGTAAAGACGTCAATTAAAATTAAGACTCTCTACCTCCTTTGAACCAAATAGTTTTGTCTTCTTTAAATGTTTAGGTTCATGTTTGAATCTAGCTGTCAATTTAAAGAATATTGGTCAGGAGATGAGGATGAACGATTACATGGTTAAAATGAGTATGTGCAGTATCAGTTACGCTTACAGGGCTTGATTTAATGTGGAAGTACAGTCCAGGGATAATGAAGGATTATGGTTATAAGACATAAACAAGTAACTGTGTTCTTACTCGTAAGTACAGGTTTATAAAGTTGCTCTCGTTTAATACAACTTTACAAACAAAATTTCTAGAGTTAGAGATATCTTCAAAACCAATCCAGTCCTATGCAAAAGCAGTACCAGATTTGCGTAAAACCCACTTGATTGCTTCACCTTCCTCACCCCTTCTCTCTCATCTCTCTCTCTAGCTTGTTTCCTAAGTATGGTTTAGTCCTCTTTTCTTCATCGTGTTTCTACTATGTACACACTTGTTGTTTCTATATAGCTTTCCGTGTTCATATCAGTCTTCTTCCTAGTGGGCTGTTCAAGTTTGAATTCATAGCACTCTCTGCTCACTGTAATAGTTGAAAGAAAATGGGACGACACTCATGCTGTGTGAAGCAGAAACTAAGGAAAGGTCTATGGTCTCCTGAAGAAGATGAAAAGCTTTACAATTACATAACTAGATTTGGGGTTGGTTGCTGGAGTGCTGTTCCCAAGTTAGCTGGTATAGTTTAACTTTAGTAGCAAATTGGCATTCTCTAATTTCTTTCTTGGGATAATAAATTTCAATCTTCAGTATTGAAAGGCGTTGATCACGTTGCTGTTGTTTGATTCTTGCAGGTTTACAAAGGTGTGGAAAGAGTTGCAGGTTGAGATGGATAAATTACTTGAGACCTGACCTGAAGAGAGGAATGTTTTCCCAACAAGAGGAAGATCATATAATCAGTCTTCATCAAGTTCTGGGTAACAGGTAAAATTTTGATTTCAACCAGACAATTCTTGTGCACTAAAAATGTAAATAGGTGCTTAAACATCTTTTGAACTTGAACCGCAGGTGGGCTCAAATTGCATCACAATTGCCAGGAAGAACAGATAATGAGATTAAGAACTTCTGGAACTCAAGTTTGAAGAAGAAACTAATGAAGTATGGTATCGACCCAGCAACCCACAAGCCCCTGAACCAAGTAGAAGTGAAAAAAGAACACAACTCTACAGACGACGAATCTTTGAAACTACCACAATCAAAAGGATTGCCATTCATATCAAGTTTCCCGGAGATAGAACCTGCATATGTTGGTAACGACACAAATTGCTATACGAGTGGATTAACAGAAGTACCGAAAGACCAATTCATAACTGGACAAGCTTGCGATCCTTTGTCTTACTTTGAATTGCCAACCGGTTTAGACCCTGCCGGATTACATCCGAGTTTTTCAAGTCAGGCAACAATTACATCTTTTGATCAAAGTCAAATTGAAACAAGTTCGAACTTTGCATTTACTTCAATACCAAGCTTAACAAGTACTCATCATGGGAATATAAGCGGGACAGATTTCTCAGAAAACTCGGCTTCTAGGATGAGTTCTATGTTCTTAAATGATGCAAAGGAAAGCTCCAGCAACAGCTCAAACATCAGCAATTACACAGGGTATCAGATGAACAATATCTTAGAGAATGCGGTTTTCTCGTCGGATGCCAACAACAAGTTAGAGTCGATATTTCAGTTTCATGTCAATGGGATCAAGACCGAAGAATGGAAGCCAACTTCATGGCATGAAGGAAAGCTTCAAATTGACAATACAACAGTTTTTAACAGCTATCAGTTGACATCGCTATCAGGAGATCCAACAGCAGAAAATCTTAATTTCTTCCATCAGATATGAACCGTAACATTCATTCTTTCTCCATTTTCTCTTGAGCTTTCTCATTATCCAATCACAAACTAGATGCTGGTAGTACGGAAATGTTTGGTGGTCTTTTTTTACCCTTTTCTATCTACAAGATTCAGAAAGAAAAAAGAGACGCTAAAGTACTGATCTTTAATTCCTTGAGTTTTAATTGTACTGTTCTTTTTACTACCATTTTCTTGTTTTTTATTTTTTGTCTCGTACTTGTTTCCTGTGATAATGATATGATGTAATCACTACAGTTTCACGAGTTAAACTAATTCTTGTTGCCTTAATTGACCATCTCTCAGAAATTTCCAACTAAGTATCATTTTCATTAGTTGTCATATAAGTATATCCTGACACAACTTTTCTTGCTCAAGTTAATGAAGAACCATTCATTGGTAGGGAAAAAGAAAAAAAGTACGCAGAAAACCTACAGAATTCCAGTCTTTTCTGGTTCAAACATTTTGCAAGAGTCAGCCCAGAAGAATACTTTATGCAGAAACATTATTAGTTTAAATATAATGAACTGAACAGATGGGAGTGGGGTAGGGTTTTCATTTGTAAAATTTTTATTTTGGGTGGCAAAGACTGAGAGTAAGAATATTAACAAGATTATCTTAGGACCAGTAGTGATATCCAAGATACTTATTTCCTGCTAGATGAAATGATACATATAGCTGCTATTTCCAGGACCCTCCATGCATTGAGTGAGTCCCTCCCAGAAGCCTAAAATTGGCTGCCTGGCTGTTATGTCCCCAGCTGAATCTCCATTATTGGAGTGAGAGAGAGAAAGGGAGAGGTAAGGTCAAGCACCACAACTACAACTAACAGTAAAAGCTTCAATAGGGTTCAATCATCTTTGGTTCTCGTGCTTTTGTGGATGTGATGAAGAGAACTCCAGCTATCACCTCCAGAACCCCTCAGGAGTCAGGCTCCATTATTTTGTCATTAACAATAAGAAAGAAAAAAAAGAATCTTGTTCTTCATGAAATTTTCATGTCTCTTATGACTATATCTCCACGTATCAGAAACTGCAGTTAAATCTTTTGTACGTTAAGAACATGTATATGTGCAAAGAAGATATCTAAACAATAAAAAGGGATAATATATTCAGGAAGCAAAATAAGCGGTATAATTATATTTTACATCGAGGAAAATTTCGGTTGGTGAAGATTTATAATGAGAAACCTTTTTGTAAGATTATACTGACACAAAACAAGTCTACGTTAGCTCCAGAAAGCTAGGAAAAATTAGCTTGGGACCAACTTCGGTGCTGTAACTGATCGTAATGTATTTTCTTTTCAACAGAACTGGAACCAATCTTTTCAAACGATCAGACATCTGAAACTCAACAGATGTGGTCCTAAATTGATTGGTACTAGAGCAATACCTTGAAGGTCACTATCAGGATTGGTTCAGGAGGCATATTTTGTCTGAAAATCACCTGGCCATTAATTGTGCTCTATACCTATCAAAACCCATTTTCTATCTTCTACTGGACGTAGCTAACTGTAAATTATGCTTATAGATTGAAAGTTGACATGGCAATTCAAGTGCCATTTGCACTACTCTTGTCTAATTTAAAACTAACAAATTAAATTCCAATAATCTAATACAAACTAATGATCTTTGATCCTATACTTTCTTTTTATTCTGACCGTGTGCAAGATAGACACGGAAGGTATAATGCCGACAGTTACATATAAAACTAAACATTTAAAACACGTTTTTAGTGAAATGAAAAGGATACAGTAGAAGGTAGAGCTGAAGGCAGTGGAATCGAAGAAGTGCAAAGTTAACAAATGACCTTTTTCTAGTGTCTGATGATGAATTATAGACGCTTCTTTTCATGGTCAAATAACGGTATCCGACAGTATGCTTTATCCAATGATAGCTCATTGAAAAATCCATCAAAAGAACATTTCAGTGCACCTTACCGACAAGACGGCAGGTTTTATTATATGTTTCTTTTTGAAAGAGGGTTTTATTATGTGTTATTTAACCAAGGATGTCAAAGTCAATACCATGAGTATTGTTCATGAATCTAGTAATTATAACTCAAGGTTATGATGAAGATGAAATCAATGGATGAGAATCTGCTTTATGTCGGCAATCAATGGAAATCCTGAGGCAAAATCCTGAAAGCAGTATCCGAGAGGGAAAAAGGGTTCATTTTGACTAGAGCTTCACATAAATCCCGAGATAAAAATGTTGGAAACAATCTCGAACGAGAAAAAGGGTTAGCTTCACATTCTTTTACGTGGAAATTCAGTTCAGGCTCACTTGGATTCATTATGCATGCCGGTGGATCGGCTTTGTCGCTAAGAAAAGAGAAAAAAAGAAAGGTTATGGTAAAGGCAAGGAAGTAGATGTCAAGCACTCATGGTTTTGGTAATCTAATTTGACATTATAAAATGGTGATGAGGATTTGAAATTCATGCGATTTGTATCTCTCTCTTTTTTTTTTTTTGTAATGGTTGAATTTGTGGTTGCAATTTATAATTATTAAGTCAATAAATTAAAATTAAGTTTTGAGTTTAAATAATTCGATATTAATAATTTCAACGTATATCTTAAAATAAAATTTGTAAATATAATCTTTCAAATATTACAATCATGTATGTAATAATTCACAAATTATGTATTTTAAAAATATTATTTGACCAACTGTAATTTAGAATTAAGTGACAATCAATATTAATAAATTCAACATGCACTTTTGATTAATCATATTTAAAAATCTTTTAAATGACTTGCACTATCGAGATTCCAAACCTCAAACTTCCAGACGTTGGAAGGTTATCAAGAGGGCTACTGCATGCCGGGAACCTTCAAACTTTCCTTATATTAGCTCTATGAGTTGAGTTTTGGGATGTCTAATTTCGAGCTTGATAAATCTAGTTGTAAATCGTGAATAATGGGTTGTGATATTTTAAAAATCAAATTAGAAGTTAAACCGGTAAGATAAGATGTTTAACGCTTGAAAGGTTCAACCTGTATTAGATTGTCATAAAATATGCTAAAGTTTGAATAAAATTAAAAAATTTAAAACATAATTAATAGAGATTGTACTTATCCATCCAAGAATTTAAAGTTTAAATTGAAAAAAGAGGTTTTAATTGATATATTTTAGTTTATAAGAATTTATTAATTTATGAAAATTAACTGACTAATTAATAAAGTGATCAGTTTTTATCAAGAGCTATTAAAGTAAATCGAACGAGAAAGTTAAAAACTAAACAAAAAAAAGACACTTCAAGATTTTTATAGTTGGATCGATTGAACCAATGGAGTTTTTTAGTTATTAAATAATTGTATATGATCCATTTTTAGTGATTTAATTCTATTAAATCTAATTTAATTTCAAAATTATCTAATAATAATTAAATAATTGTAGATCACATTTAGTTCAAAATTTTATTTATTAAGGAATTAATTGTATTATAATAATTACTACAATAATCCCATCTCCATTTCTTAACAGACAAAAGTAGTCCTTTATATTTCAGCCGAGATTTCTTAGTTTTATCTTGTTGATACACGAGATTTTGGCTATATATTAGACCCCATTTTCGGAGACTAACTCAAGAGTCATAAAATGTGTACGCAGTACTATGTAGGGTTCTTATAATAGAACCTCATTAGTCAACATAGGTTCATCTTCATTTTCATAAGATCTCACAATTCCATAATTGAGCACTTGACATATGACAATTCATTCTTATGTTCATATCCTCAATCATCACCCTAAACATATCACTCAATTTATCCCTTATTTCCACAACAGACTAAGTACATTTCAAGCTCTATTCAAGCTTAAATGTATCATAGGAAAGCATTCATAGGCCCACAACTTATAAATGTACATGATTTGGGACAAAAAGCATAACTTTCAATATGGATGTCGGATCAAGGTCATTTAAGTACAATTTTAAAGAGGACTTCGAGTTTTACAACTTCGGTGAAGACCCCGAATAAAGATTTTATCGTCTAGAGGGTCAAAAATTTCACAATTTTATAACTGTCCCGAGAATGTCCGCTTAGCGGACATATGTTCCTCCAAACGGACATGAACTAAGCTGGAACGCTGGAATTCCTGAGAAGGTTTGCCCAGCGGATATCAAGTTCGCCCAACAGATATTTACGGGTCAATTTTCAGATTTCTAACTCCTACAAGTTACCTATGACTCCTTTTATGCATATCTATCATTTCTAACTTATTTTCCATATCATTTTCCTTCATTATTACTTTCATTTCAACTTAATGTCATTAACACCCGAATCATGATCTATGTTTGGTCATCAACCAAAAAACATAACATTCAAACCTATACACATTCATCATAAATTGTTAATCATAATCACATAAATATAACATCAACTATGTCAATACATTCTTTAATAATTCACCACACATTCAACTCCCTTCATTACTTCATTTCATCTCTAACTTATCACACTAATTCTTCCCCTTTCAACACACCATAGTACTCATTTTCTGTTAACTCAAGTAAAGAAAAAGGCTATAAAGTGTCCAGTATGCATCCTGTGCAGCATTATTAACTTGTAAAAGGCATATCTCTCAACTCCAATCTCCAAAAATTTCACACTTTATATCATTGGAAAGCTAAGAGGATAAACTACAACTTCCAAGAAGACAACATTGTCTAAATCATCCTGGATTAATACAATTTTTCTTATGAAGTCAGAACACAAATTTTACCCTTATGAATTCTTGAAAATGCAATGTGAAAACTTGGAAAATCATGAGCAAAGCATAAATATATTTCATTAACATCAAAAGAAAAGAGTTTTACAAAGCTTTAATGGGCAATTCAAGTCACAAATACATCATTGAAACTCATAATACAAAATACAAAATATATATGAATGAGTAATACTTAAAATGCGGCTAAAGCTTTATGTTTTCATAAACTAACTTAAATACAAAAATAATATGCAGACTTGAAGTGATGCCTTGACTCTCTATCACTCGATCTCTTGCTCTTTACCTAGAGATGGAAAGGAAGGGGGTGAGCTTAAAAGCTCGTAGGTAACAAGTTTACAGTGGAGAAACAAGTAAAACTATTAAAAATATTCGTTGCCATAGTAAATTGCATTGAAAACACAAAACACGTATTTCTCAAATTCTCAAGCTTGTCAAATAATTCATAAACAAAATAAGTCATGTATTTCTCAACTGGTCAAACAAATCATAAACGCATAAGCAATCATAATGGTTTGGGTAGTCCATAAATAGAATGAACCCCTTTGGGTAGTCCATAAACAAGAGGGAGTTCTTGCGAATCTCCAGTAATAACAGAATGGACCTTTTTGGGTAGTCCATAAATATTAGGGAGTCCGTGAAGGAGCTCCATGCTACTAGTGGGTAGGTGGGAGAAGCAGTTAACATGGTCAATGTGCACGTGACATAACAGAATGGACCAACACAAATCCACACAAACATGAAATTCATATGTTGTAAACATCTTGCACATGCACAAAAGGCACATTTTAGAAACATGATTTCCATAAGCATGATATTTTTCAAATACAATTTCCATCATCATTTTATAAATCATCATCAAGATTCATGTACCAAACATGTAGCAATTACTTAAATCATTTAAGAAGCAATAAATGTAACATTTATAAAGCAATTGAAATCATTTAATTTTATTGATTTGGAAAAATACTCATGGCTCATTAATTCAACTATAAACATGTAACTCACCTTAATTCCTTGCTTAAAAATAGCCCTCCTCTTGCTCCTCTTGTCTCTCTTGATTCCCTTTAATATTGGCAAAAATTCAATTCAATAGGAATACAAATTGAGAACCCAAAAAGCATATTCACTAAAAATTGATTCTAGAATACTTAAACCCATGTCTTTCCTAAGCTTCATGAACCAAAATCCTTCCAAAAATTCAAAGGATTAAACATAAGCTTATCTTGAATCTTCACCAAACAAAGAGGTTTTTGGCTCAAATGGAAGCTTTTCTCTTCCTCTTTCTTTTTCTCTTCTTGAATACTCTCAAAATCACTCTTAAAAGCTAAGAAAAAATGAAACCCTAACTTGCTTCTTCTTTCTTTTCTCTCATGAATGACTCTCTCTCTCCTTTCTCTTTCTTTTTCACGTTTTTCACTCCTTTCTTCGATTTACATTTTTCTTCCTCTAATGTGCAAGACCACATCTTCCTCTTCCAATTTTACTCTTAATGAGTACTAAAAGTCAATCCTACCCTTCCTTTAATGTTTCCGGCCTTTTAATCTTAAGTAATATGCTACAATTGCCCTTAATACATTCTTACTACTTTAATTTCACTAACCAGTGAAATAAAAAGATACTAACACTGTAATAATAATTAAACTCCAATGATAATTCTCTCATGACCTCATAATTTATTTAAATCATGCTTAACTCATCAAAAAAAATTCGCGGCTAACACTCCTTTTAGATCTGCGGTACGATGGAAATAAGTACTTATCTATCACAGTTTTCGAATGCGGTTACATGTTTGGATCTACGGGCGAACAACCGGAGATTGGAGGAAAGTGCAGTGCCACCACAGGAATTGATAAGTAGAAAGAGGGTTGCGGTAGGAAAGTGCTTCTGCGTTAGAAATTCTACTTTGCATTAATAACCTTATGATAATTATTATTTTCCGTTATAACCTCAAATAATATTTTTTATTTATAATTTGAATTTATATGAATAATAATATATTTTTATGAAATATTTTATTTACTAAATTTATTTTATCTATATATTTCTTATTTTAATTTAATATTTAATATTTATAATTTTAAATTTATATGACTAATAATATATATTTTATGAAATATTTTATTTACTAAATTTATTTTATTTATATTTTCTTATTTTAATGTAATATTTTATTATTTAAAATTTTAAATTTATATGACTAATAATATATTTTTTAATTATTTATACAACAATTAATAATTTATTAAATTAATGGACTTTTTAGTCATTTTATCTCTTTTCAACAACCGTAACCGCATTTATTAAAAACCTATTTCCACATTTCAGCAATTACCAAAACAATAATCTCAAACATTATTAATCGCTACTGCTACTGATCCCACTCCCCCGAGCTTTTGTATTTCATAATATGCAGTTATTTCAGGAACAAACGTTTAAGGACCTAGTGTGCTTCGCGAGAATATTAAGGTTACAGCTTCTGGGAGTTTGCTTGGACAACAATTATTGTCGTAGACAAGTATCTGTGCTTATTGTCCTTTTCTGTGACGTGAAAACGAATCAAAAGTATGAGTTTCAATACTCTAAACCTTGCGGGTTGAAATATGAAATAATTGATTAATGGAGTTATACCGTACAAGGGGAGAGGGTATTGAAGAAGTTAGCTACTAATTATAGTTTTTAACTAGAAGGCTTGCTTATGTATCTAAACTATATATCTTAAAGGAAATGCTACCCAGGCCAGCCTGCAAATCATAGATTTTCCATCAGAAACTTGCTGTTAGGCTTATCAGCAATAATTACCTTCTTCGATTTTCAGTTTGATCAAAATTGTATTCTGCTGATTGACAACTATCTCACGCCTTTGGCTGCCAAAACTCTCTTTTCATGTATGACTTTACTCTTATATCTCAATATGAGATGCAGGAGTTCCAAAACGCGGCAATGACCTTAAGCGTGAAAGAGCTAACAACCCTAAACTAAACTTGTTCCTTAAGTTCAAAGCTTTCTTTTAGCTTCTCATCAAAGACAAGTAATTAGTAACGAATATAAGGGTCTAAGCTAATCATAAGTGTTCTCCTGCCTCTACGGTTGTCTGGTTTGCAATTCTGGATGAGAAAGAAATTTCTAATTCCATGATTCATGATTGTTTCTTCCACATACAGCTTCAGGAGATCACTTTCAGGCTTTCTTGGGATTCCTACTTTACTATAGTTAAATCGATGAAGTTAGGTGAAACAAGAATTTGTATGTTATATACGCTAGTGGTATTGTTAGTCAACTTCTTGCAATTGAAACACATTAGATGACAATTGACGGAAGCTTCATACAGACAACAAAAGTTCGATTAGAAGGTGAATAATAATATTGATTATTAATGTTTAAGAAAATATTAAATAATATTAATAAGTTAAAAGTACGAACTTATCTTTAAAAATTTTACAAAAATTCAAATTAATTTTAATATCTTAAATTTTATAAGTTAATATTTTAAAATAATTTTCTTATTTATATAAAATTTAATGATAGTATTTGAATTAATGACCTTTCTTACAATAACGACGACTTACTTTGCATTGTATGAAAAATCTTAGAGGTTATATTATTAAGCTTCAATATATTAATAAGTAATTTATAAGTATATGGTAAAAATAAAATTCAATATATCAAATTACTAAAATTTTAATTTGTTGAAAATTAGAAAGTGTTAGAAACTTAATGAATACTTTTGCCTAAACAAAGAGTAAATGACAAGTCTTGATGGCTTAGTGAAAAGCTTAGATTTAAGTTTCAAAATTACGGTCTAATTATTTTAAACAAAATAATATTTTTTAAATAAATTAAAAATTTAAATTTAAATTTAACGCAAAGCCTACGGAATATCAACTTGTTCAAATCCGCTCAAGCTCAAATTTTATTCGAACTAGCCTGAACTTTATAAAAAATTTTAACAGCTTGAGTTCAACCTGATCCATTGTCGTAAAGGAGTTTATTATTATTTATTCAGTTGGTTTATAAGAATAATGAAAAAGAATTCTAGCATTATAATTTTTTTCCCCTCCAAATTAGTCTAATCCCAAGAACCTAATCGGGCCACCTACAGAGGATTTGTTCCCGTGTGTGTATTTTAAGATTCTGCCGTAAAGTTTCCCAGAAAAGTTGCGAAATTCATATACATATACAGAAAAATCAGTATACGAGCCTTCCTTCTGATCACATCTTTGTTATTCTTATTCATCTGGTTTAGCCCTCCGATCATGTCTGGCACACTAGTTGATGAGAACTGTCTTTTATATTACGGAACTTGAGGATATGAAATGCACCAACTTTGATCTGATCTGAAATGAAGTGGACCGTGATCATAGCACAACCACAAGCTCTTTGGTGGGCCTCATTCTCACGCTTTTCAAGTATGGTCTCTTCAGGATCTTGCTAGGCTGGCCACATGTGCTAGGATAGGGATTGAACTCCTATCCTTTCTTTTTTAATTCTTGTACGACAAAACATAACAAGAACAAAACATCCTACTGATTCTCGCTCATAAAAGGACCAACATTCTACTCTGTATAGGCTCATTTATTGCTATTATACAAGTCCATAAATGCCGAAAGGTTTTGTCCATGCGACCACCAGGTTCAGATCAGTCAGCAGAACAAAACGAGTTAAAACCAATGGCAAGAACACTCAAAGGTGTATCACATGTCTGCGGCTGAAACCATCTCATTATCAGCAAAGAATTCCATTGTATCAGATCTTACATATATTACAAGTACATTCACTATCGATTAAATTATGTACCAGTCAAGATGATGAACTTTCACTATGCTCAAAATGTCTGTCTATGAGGATGAGCTCCAGCCTGGTAAAGAGTGAGATGGTGTATGGCATTCATGAACAAATCCTTCAACTCCGGATGTTGAGTTGCCACATGACGAGCTGCCCCCTCCAGCGCATTCAAAGCCCGTGCTTGCTCAAGAGCCTTACTGTTGCCAGCATTCAGGGCAAGGTAACAGAGCAAGACCAGTCCTTGCATTTGAGAACGATCACCAGCTCGAAGCAATCTCATCAAATGTTTAACTCCACCAAACTCAATAACCGCTTTCGAATGCTCTGAACAATTGAAATTCTCTGGACAGACAAATTTCCCCAAGGCAATGGCAGCTTCTGTTGCCACATCCACATTCCTGTTACCAAGTTGGGAAACCAACGGCAGAATTATCCGAGTTTCCCTAGCAGGAAAAGTTCGAGCCAAGCATCCAATAGATACTATAGAAGGAATCTGCAACTCGGGATGACTTTCTTCTTGAACCAGTCGCAAAAGTTGATCCAGAACTGCCTTTGCAGCGGGTAAATTAGTCTTAAACGCAGCACGTCTAAGATCTACATTATCCTCTGCCACCAACGTAATCTCCATAACAGCCATTAAACAATTAAACTGCAAATCCCCCTTTTCCTTCTCAATTATCTTAGCCAAACAAAGCAACCCTCTTGTCTCGGTAATCTTCCGGCTATTCGACAAATTACCTTTTGACAACTTCCATAATGCCTCCGCACAACAAACATTAAGCTTGTGGCGCTCCTCAGGAGTCTCCATCTCCCTCTCTTTCCTATAATGTGAACTCCCATGATTACTACTATCAGAATGACTATTGTTGCTTCCATAATTCTTATAAGCTAACTCTTTATTCAACTCAACAATCGAATGAATACTTGTTTTACGAGAATTATTATTGCCCACATCAAAAACTAAATCAGCACATAACGATGACACCAATGGCCTAGTAACATTCTCCCTCGCAAACTCCTCCTGCGCAATCGGATCCAATTCAGCCATTCTTGACACCAATTTAGCCACCTCAACTTGCACTTTCACAGGAGAATCCCCCAAAACCCCAACAATCATTGGAACCCCATGAGCATCCACAATCAACCGAACTCTCTCCTGGTCATTACCAATGATATAAAGTGCAGTTGCAGCCGCAATTTGTGCGTCCGGAGAAGCACCCTCTTTAAGCAACTTCAACAATGGCAAAACACCACCTTCCTCAACAATCATCTTCTTGTTCCTATCATTATCCCTAGCTAAAGAAGCAAGCTCATTAGCTGCATCAACACGATCCTTAAGCTGACCCAGATGCATAGTCGCCATATAAGACCAAACCCAAGCCAGAATCGGATCATTACTAGCAATTGGCGGGAGAGAGAGACAAGTACCTCCTTCGGACTCAAAAATTGATAACAGCCACCTCATGTCGGCGGTGGATGACTCCAGAAGGTTGGAGACCTTCCGGAAATCGTTGTTGGTGGTGATCGAGAACATTTGTCGGAGAACGCCGGTGTGTTTGCATTTCCGTACGAGGGTCAGGGTTCGCTCGAGGTTTTTGGTGATGTCAGCGACTATACGGCGTAGAGGGCGGTCGTAGAGGGAGGGAGTGGCGATGGCCAGACGGACGGCGGCACGAAGCATGTGAGAGAGGCGGTCGACTTGGTTGACGAGGTCGGAGAAGAGCTCTTGCTTGGAGGGGCCGACGCCGTTTGCGTGCTTGATGACTTGGTCGGCGAGTAGAATTGGAGGAGAGAGTTCATCCTGGAGGGTTTTCTCTTCTTCTCGGGGCGCGACGGCTACTCTTCCCGGGGAGATCGGAGTGTTAGCGACGGCGGCGAACGTTGCTTTTGCCTTCGTTTTCGTTTTCATTTTCATTTTTGGGGATTGTGTGTTGTTGTTCTGATGAGCTTGTTGAGAATACAAGGGCTTGTTCTTGGAGGAGAAGAGTCAACCTGATCTTGCTAACTCAGAACTTAGCTTAGAAGTTAGACGCAAACTTGTGTCGTTTAAATGTTTTGAATAATCTAGAAGACTAGAAGATGATGGTGAGAAATAATTTGGTTGGACATAAAAAAATTAATAAACAGGAATGGAGAAATTGTGATGAGAAGGTTACATTAACTTTTAAATACACGTACCCGAGCCTCCAATATTACCTAACTAACTTGTTCCTATCCGAATGTATGTATATTTAAATACAATGCACCTTCTATGTTCTTTCTTCTTTAGTCAAAGTCATTCCGTGTTTAACACACTGACACACCACATAAGAAGGGGTGATGTTGATGGGATCGAGCTACACGTTTCCTTGAGTTGGGCCCACTAGTTGACCAAGACTTCAACTTCAATGTTCAATCCCTCTTAATTAACACGGAATAAATTTCTGTATTTTATTTAAGAAAATAATAAATTTCTATATTTATTTTATTTTATTTATTTATTTTTGAATACAAGGGAAAATAAACAGAAAAACGCAACTCAACTAGGTCAGCCGGCGGGCAAACCCTGGCGATACAAAGTGCGGCTCCAATCAGAAGCTAAAAAAGGCAGTGTGGAGGCTGGAGGAGCCATAAGAAGTATTTATACTTGCTTCTTCCTAGAATGGACGACTAATATCTACTTGATCTAATGGTTCATATTGACCTTTTAGAATTCTCTACATTACGCTATATGCTTCATGTACGTCATGTATATAACTACAATCTTTTATAAGGTTTCGTATTGTTCCACAATGTTCTATAAGCTTCCATAAGCTTTCATAATCTTCTACCATGTTTTAAAAGCTTCCAGGGCCTTCTATAAGCTTCTACCATACTCCAGAAGACTCTTTTGGGCCCCAAACCTTATTTTGTGAGTTTTAAAACATATAGAACGTGCAATTCTCCCCCACCTAATTCTGCGACGTCCTCGTCGTGTCTCTGTGGAACTCTCGAATCTTGTCATTGTATTGCCAAAGAGAAAGCTCATGCTCCCAACTAGCTTGACTTTACGGCTGTCATTTCCATTTGATTAAGTATTTGTCATATGCGGATGTGAGCCTCTCCTCGATATAGCTCTATGTGCCAAGATCTCTTCCACCTCTCGTTCGTGTATTGTCGTCACAGCAATGGATGCGCGCCTTGATTCACCCCTACTCATATCTTCATTATCAGCTTGATAAGGTTTTAGAAAACTTACATGAAATACGGGATGAATCTCCAAGTGTGAGGGTATTTTGACTCGGTATGCCAACTTGCCTACCCTTTTCTCCACAGGGAAAGGTCCTTCGTACCTTCGAATCAGGCCCTTATGAACACCTCCTCCGGCGTGTCTATGAGGAAGGAGATTGACCATTACCAAATCTCCTTCACTGAACTCCAAGTGACGCTTCCTCTTATTGGCCCATTTCTCCATTTTCTTGGATGCTCAATTTAGGTATGTCCTAGCCATATCGGACTTCTCATGCCAACTTTTAGCAAACAAGTATGCTCCAGGGCTTTTTACCACTATAACAGATAGCAAGAGTGTGCGGAGTCAAAGGTTGTTGTCCAGTGGCCAACTCGAAAGGGCTAGCTCCTGTAGACTCACTTCGCTGCAAATTATATGAGAATTGGGCAACATCAAGCAACTTTACCTAATCTTGCTGATTGGCACTCATTTAGTGTCGCAAATACAACTTCAATAAGGCATTCACTTTCTTAGTTTGTCCATCAGTTTGTGGATGGAAACTTGTAGAGAAGTTTAACTCCAACCCTAAGAGCTTGAACAACTCCATCCAAAATGGTCCCGTGAAGCGAGTGTCCTTATCACTGATGATGGTTTGTGGAATGCCCCAATACTTCACCACATGCCTAAAGAATAAGTGAGCGGCATCTTCGACAGTGAATTTTATTGGCATAGGTATGAAGACTCCATATTTGCTGAAGCGATCCACAACAACCATTATGTTGCCTTCTCCCTTTACTTTCGGCAACCCAATAATGAAGTCCATTGAGACACTCTCCCATGGTCTCTCGGGAATTGGTAATAGCTGTAACAATCCACTATTTTATTCTCCACCTTGTCTTGTTGGCAAACAAGACAAGTCTTCACTATACCTCTATATCATCTTTTGATTGGGGCTAATAGTAGGCACGCTCCACAAATGCCAAAGTTTGATACATTCTTGGATGACCAGCCCATAAGGAGTCATGACACTCTTTGATGATTTCGTTCCTCAATCCATCACATTTAGGCATATAAATCCGGCTTCCTTTGGTGATGAGCAACCTATCCTCAAGTCAAAATTTGTGATTCTTTCCCTCCTCGACTTACTTCAGCATTTCCTTGGTTTGGTGTTCGTATTGCAATCCCTCCTTCATTCAACCACGCAAAGGAAAATTAGGCTATGATAAAACTGCTAGCTTAGCCTTCCTACTTAGTGCGTTTGCCACTAAATTCACTTTTCTCAGGTTGTACATCATCTCAAAGAAAAATCTGCTAAGAAAGCTTGCCATCTAGTTTGCTTAGCAGTCAACTTCTTTTGATTGGGGAAGTAACTTGAACCAACATTGTTTGTCTTCACCACGAACTTTGCTCCTAACAAGTAGTGCCTCTATGTCTGCAAACAATGCACTATGACTGTCATCTCCTTCTCTTGCACCATATAACGCTGCTAGGTGTCATTAAGCTTTCTCCTCTCGAAAGCAATGGGGTGCCCTTCTTGTATCAACATACCCCAAGTGCAAAATCGGAAGCATCCATTTGTACTTCAAATGGCTTTGTGTGATTCGAAAGAGTAAGGATCGGTTCCTTCGTTACGACCTCCTTCAAAGCATCAAAAGCTTTTTGGCATTTGACATCCCATCCCCAAACTTGTCTCTTCTTGAGCATATCTGTTAAAGGTGCCGTAATGGAAGAGTAACCATGGATGAACTTACGAGAATAGTTAGCCAAACCAAGGAAGGATCTTAACTCAGTCACCTTCTTTGGTGGCTCCCATTCAATAATAGCTTGCACTTTAGATCCTTCTATTCTTAGCTTGCCTTGTCCCATGATGTGGCCCAAAAACACTACCTCCAGCTTCGTAAATGCACACTTCTCCTTTTTGACATATAACTCATTGTCTCTTAAAGCTTGAAAGACATTTTGTAGATGTATGGCATATTCGTCTAACGATTTGCTATACACAACAATGCCATCCAAATAAACAATAACAAATCGATCCAAGAAAGGATGCAGTACCTTGTTTATAAGTGTCCAAAATGTTGTGGGTGCATTAGTGAGACCAAATGGCATGACTAAGAATTCAAAAGCTCCATATCTCGTCACACAAGTAGTCTTTGGCTCATCTTCCTCGACAATCCTCATTTGATAGTAACCCGATCTCAAATCAAGCTTGGTGAACCATCTTACATCTCCAAGTTGATCAAACAAGTCATCGATTCGAGGGATAGGGTACTTATTTTTCACAGTTACTGTAGCACCCAAATACCCCCTGGAAGGATATATGAATGCCACACAAAATAGCACAAACAAATCAAAACATGCAAAAACTTCCAGTAAACAATTCAGACAACCACACATTAAATTACATAGTGTGTAACACAAACTCACTGAAACATCTAAACCAAACGGAAGTATTGTTGTTACAACTTCCAAACAAATTCATATATACATATCAGATACAAGCTCAAGAGTCAAACCAAATATTTTACATTATTTTCAAAACAACGCTCAGACTTCATTGGCCATTGCGGTTGTCTTGTCCCAGTCTTTATAAACGTCGCTCAGAACCTACACGGGGCAAATC
>JAOQMS010000007.1:25325423-25361623 GCA_027563885.1 Erythroxylum longipes
ATTGTGGTTATTATTTATATGTGAAATATCTAAAAATTATTATTATTTCATATTAATTGTGATTATTATTTATTATTATGATTTTTAGAGACAGAGTTAAAAGTATACAGTACAACTGCACAATATAACAATGGACTATTTTGTAATTTTTTAAAAATTTAGGGATTATTTCATAGTACCGTATCAAAACTCAATCCAATACTAAATTTGGTATAGTATTCGCAGTTGCATTTATCCAAGAGTAACAAGCATTAATCGCGAACTAAACACATAAACGTGAAGCATTATTTTATTTGGGATACTGTTGCTACAAGTAAAGTTGTCGCGGAGAAAATCCATACAAAGGATTATCCTGCTGGCATGGTGACCAGACCACTTCCATTTGCTCATTTCGTTCATTGTTTAAACTTAGTTGACATTATTTGTGTTTAAGACCTTCGAGTTGCTTGAGTTAAGAGCCATTCATGTTCTTTTTTTTTTTTTAAACGTAGGAACCGCAATCATTATTCTTTGAATGCATACTAGATAAATCTTTAAATTGATGCAATAGTCTGTAAATCATACCAACTAAGTACTCTGCACTAAGCACTTTGACTACTCCCTTATCGAGTACTTAGAGTCAAGGTAGAGACCTCTTGTACAACTCAATTCTCTCCTTACTCTCTTCGATTTCATACTGGCTTGAACAAGTTTTTCTCTCTGCTGTAAGACAGATTATATCTCTCTATTGCTGCCTTGTTTTTCATCTGACAATCACGGCATAGTACAAGTGTAGTAGAAAGTTGTTATGTAGCTGGCATAATTTTGGGTTTGTCGTTATTGTCCTTTTCAGCTTATATGTATTTTCGTGTGAGACTTGTTTTAGACTGTGAGTGAATTTTTCAGCCTTCTTGAGAGATTGTGTGAGAGTTTCCAAAACACCTTGAAACCCCCCTTTTTAACATGGTGAAATTGGTTCTTTACTTTCTCCAAACACTCGACTTCTTCACGTAATATTTGTGTTTCCATAAAATTTTCATTTTCTTATTTGTGGCTCACTTTAATTATGTTTTTAAATTTATTTTCTACCGAAGTTGTTCATACAATAAATGTGTATTTCTGTTGCACATTTCAAATTAATCACATATTCAAAAGATTTCAACGTTAACCTCTAGTTTGGGTACAAGTCAACTTGATAAAAAATTTTAACAAAAGGATATAATTTAATCCATCACCATTTAACAAAAATAAAATTGCTTTAACTATTTTTTAATCCAAATTCAATACAAAATTTAATCAGTTAGAATTTTATCCAAAACAAATGAAAACTCAAATTTTATAAAGAGTTTATAAAATATGTTACATTAATATTAATTATAAATTTTATCAGATGTTATAATTTTTAATCCATTTAATTTCCCTAAAAAGTTTAGATTTAGAAGCTAAAACTTTTAATTGTTACGATCTTTTGTTATATCAAATTTATATAAAGTTAAAATTTTATATCATACAATATATTAAAAGAATATTTTTCAATTTTTGTAAAATTCAACTATTTTATAATTCTAAATTTTTAGCTAAAACTTTTAATTATTGTGATTTTTTTAACAAATTTACATTATCATGAATTTTTAAAAATAAAATTAAAATCTTATATGATACAATTTATTAGAAGAATATTCTCCAATTTTTATAAAGTTTATCAATTGTTTTATAATTTTCAAAATTATAGTACTCATATCAAATCCAAACGTGATACTAAGTTTATATTTATAATATTGCTTTTACTTAAAAAAATAACTAATTTCTATAAATCTGATTGACTATTTAGAAGTCAGACGCATGCAGCTCTTATCCCAGACGTAATGACAAAGAAAGCCTGGCTTGCATTTGGAAGCGCCGACCTTTTTTCCCGACTTGTTTTTTAAAATGTAACTCAACATTTTTTTAAAGATCTTCGTTCAGAGTCATTTTTATATATTTTCATAAATCTTTGTTAATTTTTTCTTAAAAATTTTGACAAAACATATTTAAAATCGTAACATGTACCAATTGCATTAAATATTAAAAATAAAAACAGGAAATAAATAATGTAACTGTATTAAATACGAAGATATTCTAAACATATTTTTAAAAATAAATCAAATTATAAAAGAGGGAAATATTATCCTTTTCCCCAAAATATGAATTCTTGGCAACTTGGGAATCCTGTGTATGTTGGAATCATCAAAACTTGGACCTTTTCCAAGGCAAAAAGGATAGGTGTGTAAAAATAAGATATCAAAACTATCATGATCTTATCGATCTCGGATGGGTCGATATCAATGGCGTTTGATTATTTGGATGAATCATTTTCTATAACAAATATGAGGCTCAAGCCCAAGTTAAGAACTAGAGTACATGCATAACCTCTTTTCCTACAATAAAATCCTCAAAAAATTTGAGACTACTCGTAATCGAGTTAGATGATTGAACTGGCTTAATGACATTGATAGTAGAAACAAGAGCATCTTCAAAACTAAAAGGCAATCACATCCACAATACTATTATCGTAGTTGGGTTCGACACCTGCATCTTGTAGTCATTGCAGTTCCATACCTCGCAATTCACAATTTAGATCATTCAAGTCAAACATTTAAAGTGAATTGGGTTCAACTAGGTAAGAACTAACATAATAATTCAATTCTAGGAAGCTCTCTCAACTGTCTAAAGTAATATCAAATATAAAAAAAACGATGGACTTCACTTCTACCGATGAGATTGACTAATCCTAAGCTCTGTGAACAGCAAAATGAGCTTAAACTTTCAACTTCCCTGCCATCTATTACTGTTCCATTTCAAGGATTAAACAAAAGGCTTATTTGGCGTAAGCTTGTTCGACTAAACAACAAGCATATACCCACATGAACGTCAAATTGATGATGTCTCACACATCTAGCTCACCAAACACCTGAAACACCTAATTTGATTATCTCAAAGGCTCAGGACAGTCCTACTCCTGTCAGATGACTCTCAAACAATTCATCCCAACAACAATCACTAGCCCTAATCCAGTTAACACCAAATGATAAGCCAGACATTGACTGCTAATTACTCTTGAAACTAAGGAAAAGGATTAAACCATTGATTCCCACATCCAACTAGTTCAATAGAACGCGCATTAAAAAGACCTGGAAAATTATAGCTCCAACGCAACTTTAAACCATCAAGCAGTATCGCTACATAGTACTTGTAACAATTGTAAAAAGAACAAGTCAAAATCAACAACATAGAATATAAAAAATAACAAACCCAACTTAAGCAGTGAGGACCACAGCGCCACCATTCTCTTTAATCTTCTGCTCCGCTATCTTGGAAACAAGCTTGGCCTTGACAACGATGGGCTTATTCTCCGGCAAGACCCCCTTTCCAAGAACCTTAAAGTATCCAAACTGGGTAACATCAATCAACGGCACGTTATCCTTGGTGGCTTTGTCTTTCACTTCCTTAGGAACCAAAGACCAGAGCTTGTCGATGTTGACGATAGGGCAATAGAACTTGTTGCGAAGCTTGTGGAAGTATCGCATACCCACTTTGCCGAAGTACCCAGGATGGTACTTGTCGAAGAGGATACGGTGGTGGTGCATACCTCCAGCGTTACCGCGCCCTCCCGGATGTTTCCTGTGCTTCCCAATACGGCCGTGGCCAGCGCTGACATGGCCTCTCTTCTTACGGTTCTTCTTGAATCTCGTCGTCATCTTCTCGGCGGCTCTGATAGTCTAATGAGAAATGTGAGATTTAGGGTTTTTGGAATATATAGGCAAATGGCTAATCCATTACTTTACGATTTTGCCCCTGCTTCCCTGTTGTAACAGACGTCGTCGTTTAGTGTCATGAGTTGACTTAGCATCCTAGCCCTTTTTTCTCGAAAAATAATCTTCCCGAAATTTGGGTTAATTAAAAAACAATCTTTGGAGCAAATTTTACATCAATAAAATTGTTATACTGTAAAAATTAAATAAAATTAAAAATATAGAAAAAGATTATTTTTATTTATTAAAGATATTGAAGCTTAATTGAAAAATAGAATATTAAATAAAAAGTAATTAATTTCTTTTAATTTATAACAACTGATTAGTTTATAAAAATTGATTAGTCGATTAATAAATTAATTGATTTTTAATAATAAAGATTATTAAATTAAATAGAACAAAAAATTCGACGATTCAAAATTTTAATAATTTAACTGATCAAATTAATTTAATTTTTAATAATTATAATTAAATTTGAGGAACGATATAATAATCTGTTGATGAATAGTTGGTATCACTCGTTGGTCGATCATTTCTTGTTTTAATTCTAATTTCAATAATTTTGATCTATGTTTTCATTTTTTTCAAAAAAATAATAAACTTGTTTACAAACAACCTAAATTAATTGTGTACAAATATTGAGATGCAACAAATTAACAAGGATGATCCCATAAAAGCAAAGAATGAAAGGAAAAACAAATGAAGGTGTACACAAACACAATGCCCTCAGGCTGCTTGTCTTGTACAACTTTTTGGATATGCTCTGGTCCACGTTCCATTCCTTGTTGCATCTCTAATTGTCCTAACCTGTGTTGGCTGTAACTAAGCTTTAAGAATCCCCGGTGTTATTCCCACAACCTGGATAAGAACAGATGAAGGCATTATTGTTGGTTTTTTTATAATTAATCATTTACTCTGAAGTCTAATCAGATAAAACCTAAACCAAATCATTATTAATCCTAGATTTGACATGTTGACTTTATATTGTACCGAATGAGGAACTGGTTTGTCATGTCTACTCACCGTTACTTTTCCATTGAACATAGATAAACCGGCATTAGAACTTGGGACAATACAGCCTCGCAGGTACCAGGACAGACTAATGAAAAGTAGTTCAGAATTTCAATAGAAAGTAGCATCTTGGTTTAACATGAAATGCATGGTTGTTCTCTAATCTTGCTCTTATCATAGACCATGAATGGCTATTTATAAGCCATGATATTAATCAGAATGTAGCCTTGCCTGGAAAACATGGACATATCAACAGGCCTGGTCTTTGCCCTCGAGATTTCTTTTGCGATGGTTCAACAATAACCTTCTTCCCTTTATGCACAATAATAACTTCACAGTAATCAGGAGCCTTTCTCTGTACGATTTTACCTTTTGCTGCTCTTTTCCCTAAAATCCTGACGCATAACCAAATGAAACCCCATCTTAAAATTCGAGGTTTCCTGCAACTACTAGGTATAATCGCATGTTTTCAAGTCAATAAGTTTACCTTGCATGAGGTGGTCTCTTAGTTCCCATGACGAGGCTAGTAATGTTAAGAACAGGAATCAGACCTAGAATAGCTTGAGCTGTGTCCTTGCTCTCAAGAAGCACTGTATCCACCGCAACCTGAGAGACAGAAAAATAAGTACATGATTCTGGAAACGCTTTTTGATGGGTATCGAGTGGTTTTGAGTGTTGTCAAGACCTTGGAATCGTTACATAAACGGATGTATTTCTGCAGGAGGCTCCTTCTTTTATTGTTGTCCTCATTTACGTAGCCTCGGAGTTGTTCTCTGCTCAGTTTGCTCCTAGATATTCTTCCAACTGTAATCAGACAGGGAACAAGAATGGATTCTTTAAAACCCTGAAACCTGCAACTTTTGCAACTTCATAGAATGCTAGCGACTATCAGGTAAGAACAATAAGGAAAAATGGCGTACAAAAGGAAAAAAAAAATGTATACTTAAAGTGATTTAACCGTAGAGAAAAAAAGAAATGGTGATACTTCCTGGTGTACGAATCGAGGTTAGAGGTGGGAAAACATGAATGAGGAAAACTCTAGCTCCAGGAGCAACGGCGTGATGTAGAGTCCACTTCAGGACTTCCAAGTCATCTTTACCCACAGCAACATAAACATCAAGGATACTCCGATCTTTGTTATTATTGAAACTCATGCTGTCCTCTCCCAACTCCACAATTTCTGATGACATCATCCTGGCAGTACAGTGCTGAAAGGGGCTTGCAGGCATATAGTTCTGCTCGGGTGACATATTCTTGGTAGTACAGTACTGAAAGGGGCTTGCAGGCACATACTTCTGTTCCGCCATCTCTTTTCCTTTGTTCTGGAACACACATAGAAATGGTTTGAACAACAAAATTCGAAGAATATAGATAGAGGATGCTGAGAGCGAAGGTGACAAGATATTTCGTTATCAGTTGATTCTCTCAGTACCGTAAAAAATCAAATGCAAAAAGGGCAGGGAAATTCTCTATTGTCAAGGTTTAAAGGCTGGCAAGTATGACCCGGGATCTTTCCTTTATGTGTCTTTATGGTGTACAAGTGAAAATTTTCCATCTAATTCCTTGCATTATCTTTTTCTTCGTTAGTATTTATCCAAAAAGAAAGCATCTTGTGTATATGATTCTGATATTTGGGTCGAGGTTTTTTCCAGTCCATAGAATAGAGAATGTTCACGACACATTTCTGTTCTCTTCTTCATCTTTTATATGTATGTTTTATGCATATAAATTCTTAAGATAACAGCCCAAAAGTTTAAATTGATTGAATCAGAATTGAGGCTGGATCAAATGTCAACTCAAACTATAAAGGGTTTTGCATTTCCATAAGAAAATTGCGAGTGAAAACAGATTACTTTTCCTTATCCTTTTGGACATACCCATTTGTGACTCTCAACAATTTTCTTGTTTTATAATGTCTAACAGATGACAATGGACCTATTCAGATATTCAGGATAAGTGTTTTTCACGGTACATGAAATATTCAATAAAAGCTGCTTCTTTATAAAAAGCCATATTGTAACGTAATTGGATGTTAATCATTTTAGTGATTTATGAGAGCAACCAAGAAATGAATGAAAAAGAACATAAGGAGATCTTTTGTAGGTCTGGATCCTATTTACTTCAAACGTTTGGAGTTTGTCTAATAATTCTCATGATAGGAATTTTAATTTCTTGGAAATTTCATTTCAAGGGATCTCAGCATATTTGAAGTATCAGCCAGATCTCAGCATATTTGAAGTATCTGCCGAATCTAGTGTCAAGGCAGGAAAAGTTCCCAGGTGGCATATGCAGACAAACTAAAGGAATTTGGGGTCTTAGTGCATTTTACAACAGGTCTTTGAGAACTTGGGGTCTGCACCTAGGCCACAATGGTCAATTTTCTGCTGAAAAAATCCCCCATATCGCGTGAAACAAATGCAACGTAAGAACATTATAGTCACGACTATTTTAAAGATGTAGGTGTCACAATTTCATATTGCAAAGTAGAGGTGAAAATTTATATAAACTTATAGAAAATACTTCAAATTAACTTTTAACTAGTTATTTTCGGGTCTGTGATTCTCTTAAGCTCGAATTGTGGACCAGAAACCCCAAACTTCTTGTTCTTGTTGCAAGTTCTGTTGACTTTGTCACATCATCATGTGCCACCCTTGTAAGCCTGCACTAACAATTCCAGATTTGCGATATCCACTGCAGTAAACCACATTATTAGAGGATTTAAAGCAATACTTTAGATATTTATCTATGAATGAGTGTTATAAAACTATACTTGCAAACCTAATTATATAGAGAGTGGGAAATATTGTATCCTAACCATTCCACCACATTATTACAGGATTTAAAGCAATACTTTAGATATTTTATCTATGAATGAGTGTTATAAAACTATACTTGCAAACCCAATTATACAGAGAGTGGGAAATATTGTATCCTAACCATTCCTTTTCCACAACAGGACATCTTGTTCTTTTCATGCTTCTCTTCTCTTTTGCCTAGAATATAGCACAGAGACAGATTCCAAACTGATTCTTGTTCATTTTCATTGAATATTTGGCATCTCTTTTAACCCACTGGAATCTATAGCTAGCAATTCTGGTTCACAGTTAGTGTAGCCTGCACTCAAGTTCCTTTCTGTGAGTAGCAATCATGAAAATCAGATTCAAATCACTGTACTGAAAAGAAGGCATATGGCCTAAGATAACATCATTTCTAGTTCGGATATCTCTGGAAAGCCATGGTTGTTTGACATCCCACTATCTACACAATAGGATAGACTTGTGAGAAAGCTTACTAATCACAGAATTTCCAATCTCATCCTGAAGAATTTTTCATTTCTTGAGCAAATACATGGGGCCAAGCCTTAGATATGTCATAATTTTTTTGTTTTAGTGAGTCTTGGACTGCAGAAGATGAGTGGTTGTCAGATGGAACATCCAATCAAGTAATCTGTATACTGTTAAAGATTCAACTTGCCTCTTCTGATGATTTCCTTTGAAAGTTTCTCGATGGAACGTCTCATCGTGCAGTCCCACCAAAATCTATCTAATGATCTTTTCCAGTGTGTATAACTGATTATCAATCGGCAAAAACTGAAGGATGTATGTCATGTAAGAACTTTGGACATTAATCTTAAAGGTGGCTTTGTTTTACTTGTTTACTATACATTTTTGCACTTTATCTATGTTCGATCCCTCGGCACCGTTGCTCGGTCCTAGCTGACAGAGTACTGTAAGGTGAATAAAACAGCCCTCATGGCAGTTCAATTAATGAAACAAGCTCTCTTGTGAGCTTTTCAACTCAAGAGATTGAAGAGGATGGTTGTCCAAGAGCGGAGATATGCTGAGGTCACAGGTGATTTACGATAATCAGAAAAACAAGGTGAATAAAACAATAGTATTAACAAGGCATGTTGTGGAGGGGACCGCTGCCTCACTATGAAACAAGGAACACCTTCCTCGAGTTAAAGGAGATCATGACAGAAAGCTAGAATTACCAATCAACATAAGAAAACTGGTAGACCACCTAAGTAACACCCCGCTTTTACCAAGCACATAACAAAACATCTCGAGGACATTCGGGTACATACCTTGTAGAAGCGACATGTTAGAGTAGTCACATTCACTTATATGGCATTATACATAAAACGCAATTATTCAAAGACGTTCCCATTCTATTTATAAAACATAATACACGGTAGCTTTTCATACATAATCCATATATATATAGTATCAAAATGCTTATAAGACTGCCACTCTTTTACAACATTCTACATGAAATGAGAACTATAAAAAAATATTCTATCTAACTTCTCAATCTCAGCTGACCGACCTTTGAGCTATTTCTTGATTCCAAATTTGCAAGTATAAGACTTCTTCTGGAACGTCTCAATAGCTAAGTCTCCCCTCTCATACCTAAAAAGTCACGTCGCATTTTTGATAAATTTCGTGAACTGAGTGAGCAAACTATCATCGATGTACTCACTCATATCATACACAATAACAATTCACATTTCAATTCACAGACAGGTCACATAATCAATTATTGCATGTCTTTTCACATTTCAGTTTCAGAACAGTTCAAATAACTCAATTTAATCATTCACTTCATACATATCAAATTATCTATACAATGCACTCTACTTTCATTGTTACTTTGTTGTGATCGAGTGCCTTTTTAATTGTCCCATATCCGGTGTAAATACTGGGCTCATTAATAACTATCCCGTATTCGTTGTGAATACCGAGCTCATTTTACTAGTGAGCCTGTAGCTCTTTATACACATTGCTGAGTTTTAAACTCTTTTTTACTGACCACTCTAGTCACAACTTCCTTTATCTGATCATACATGTCATATAATGAAATGCATCAAATCATATATATGCATTCAATCATTTTCATTCAATATACACATTCACTTTTCACATTTTCATCAGACCCAAGTCCGATATTCAACATTTCTGTTGAGAGCACTTATTTCTTTCATATTCACATACAATCAGAACACTTCCAATACATTCTCAATTATCAAACTCCTTAGATTCTTCAACATCAGTCGATTCGGACCTCCACTTAGTTTCACCCAAGCTTCATCTTCCTTTTTTTTTTAGATTAAGATCTTTTTGTGCCATTTTCTTTTTATTTCATTTGTATTCTACTGGAACTGTTGAAGTAATTAACACATTCACGTAATTATCAGTTCAATAATTGAAATTTAAGCAAATACATTCAATTTTAGTGAGAAACATCTAGGTTACTCACAGTAAGCTCCAAATAGCTATTGGCTCGACGTCCCGGTAATGTCTGGATGCTGGCGTTCTATTTACGCTTTTATACTATGCAATACACACATTTATACACATTACTAAATTTCTCAATCACATAAACATTCAATTATATACATATGTATATGTGTTATGTATATATATATAATGCATGCTCAATGACATTCCCGAGTATGTATCCTCAATTACTAATCTTAATCATTCTTACCTCAAAACTCATCAATCCATTCTTAAGTTATAACCTCAATTACTAAACCTAAATATATCAACCACTTTATCAACCAATCAAGCATCAAACCAGGTTCATTTCAAGCCTCATTCAAGCCGAAATACATCTTAGGAAAGTACCTTATCATTAGTTGTTTCAAACATCACTTAAAAGACACCATTTCACTTTTTATACCTGGCCACAATTGTGGTGGACCTTCCCACGATCGTGACAGAATCTTGTGCAACAAGCCACGATCATGGGGACTATTGGTTGACAAAAGTTGCAAGTATACAGAATCGTTCCTAGTACCTACAAATCAAGTATTCCAAGGTCATCTCCTACAAGGACTAAGCTACTCACTACTGAATTAATCCTAATTACTTGAACTAAAATAATAAGAAACTTAAAAGAAGATTGGATTAGAGTAGAAAATAAATTGTAGAGACTATAAATAAACAAGCAAGGGAAATCTAATGATTTAGACTTAAGGCTTTGGGGTTCACCAACTTAAGAGATTGATTAATAAAGTATGGATTTGATTAAGTGATAGGTTATAATAATAATTGCACAAATTTACTTATATTCTCTCTCAAGACATATAAAAATACCTAACTAGTTGATTACCATCTCTTAATGCGAAACTTAACTAGTCAAATTCATTAAGAACAAGCAATTATAAGTTATGCCACTAGTTCAGGATATCTCTACCTCTAAATCTAATGTGTTTATCTTCCTAGTATACAAATTATACTTCACCTCTCAAATTCATCATATAATTCCTAAGATTGCATCTATGGTGATCAGGCATAGAAACAACAATTAGGTTCAAGAAGATAAATATAACCAAAGAACTTTCATTCAAAACCAATCAATCCGTAAAATATAAATCAATTCCCCAAATTAGGCAACATCCCTAACTCTAATTGGGATTTAGTTCAAGAAAATGATAAAAAAAGAATCCATACAAATAAAGATAATCAACATCCAAGAAAGAGTAGAGAGAAGATTGAAAGAAAACAAAACAAAATTGCTTCCAATCTTGATTGAATCCTTCTTGATCTTCTTCTTGGCCTCCTTGGGTGCTTTCCTAGGTTAAGATAGCTGGCTCCCCTTCTATAGGCCTTAAAAGTAAGTATTTATAGTGCCTTGGGATCAAAGAAACTCAATTTAAGTCGAACTGGGGAAGAAAATTCACAAAATTGTCGTCCATGTTTGTTAGGCAGGCCTTATGTCTGTTGGGTGGACTTATGCTATATTTCGGAGCAAATTTTAGTTCAAATGGCCAGTAAACGTTTGCTAGGCGAACTTCATGTCTGTTGAGCATACCTTCTCGGGTTTTCTAACTTTCCATCTCTGCTCATGTCTGTTTGAAGGGACATCATATCCGCTAGGTGGAAATACATTGTACATTTATAGAAATGTGCATATTTGACCCTTTAGATGGCAAAATCTCTCCTTGAAGTCTTCACAGAAGTTGTAGAAATCGGAGTCTTATTCGAAAGCGTACTTGAATGACCTTAATCCGACATCCACATCCAAAGTTATGCCTCTTGCCCCAAAATCTATCCATTTGTACCTATTAAGCAACAAAGTTGAAATGTGTGAGAATTAACCAAATAAAGCTCAAAATTTATATGGAGATAAGTCAAATTAATTCTAATTCATCTCAAAATCATATATAAATTATTGACTTATCAACTATGATGTGATCGTGCTCTGCCTTATCTCCTTCTTTTCTACACGAATTCCACATAGTTAAAACATCATTTACCCTTCAATTTTTCCATAATTCATGCTCTTTTATGCAACCTTATTTCATGCTAACCTAATTACCATATTGGTTAAATTGAATCTCACAAAACTCTACGCAATCGATTCATTACCATTCACTTAATCCTATTATACATGCATTCATAACTTTTCTCCATATTTTAACTCTTTCATAATAAATCCAACACATCTCATGCATAGTTCATCATTTCTTCTTTATTTCCTCTTCATTCTCACCTTCATTGCATCTTAAAAGCGTTCATATAACAATACCTAAACCATTATTCATCATTTGTACAAAACAGAACATGATCACTATCATTTCTTCATAAAAATTTCTGCACTCTTTCAACACCATTATCATGATCATTCTACCTAAAAAATCTCCATATAACAATTCACAATTTATTACTCAATATATACACAAAAACAGGACATTAATATACCCATTCCTTCATCCACATTTTAGCATATATTCAACTCCATTAACACATCTATGTATCCCTAAAGATCATCATAAATACTTTTATTAAACAACCCATGAAGATCTTTAATATACTTACTTGTTTTAGCTCAAAACTTCTTTAAATCACCTAAAACCTAGCTCTCAAGCATTGCATGACCATCATCATTTAAGGGTGAAATAGGTTAGGTTTTCTTTGTAACAAGACAGAGAGATAACAATGATCTTAAAGAAACAAAGTGAAGGATAGCAAGAACTCAACGTGATGAGGGTGAGGATGAGAGTGTCATGAGATGGAGAAGAAAATGAAGAAGATAAGAGTGTTTAGTAAAAATGAAAGACAAATTGAAGATGGTTGTTTTTTTTAAGTGCAAATATCATGGGATAGATGTGTGGCAAGTGGCGTGACACTTGTCACTTGCCACATGTCTTATTCTTAAGGCTCCACTTAACTCTTTTAATAACTAATCCATTTATCTCTCAATTTCTAGCCCAATTGTCACCCAATGTTTTATGCCACTTGTCAATAAATCTTAAAGCCATGTGTCAATTATTTATATTGCCTTTTGTCACTTATTTCTACTACCATTTATCAATTTGTCTTGCCACTTAGTATTTTTTTTAGTCCAAAAATTTACATAATTTCATAAATCTCTCAAATTTCACCAAAAATTTTGAATTAATAATTATAATTCACCAAATTATAATTCACAACATAATAATTCACAATTCACATCGTAGTCATTTAAAAATCATTTATACCTCAGAATATGTCAATATAGTGCAAGTACAGTCTTAGTAATGTGTGCAAAAATCAATAATCACATGTGTGTATGCTTATGCTCGTGATATGCATGTAAATGTAATGCATTTCCTATTTCTCATATACAGTATCTAAGGTTTTAACCCTCAGTATGGGAGAACATGACATTACAACCTATTTGTTATACTTATCATAGGTGGTTTTTATAACAACGCAGTGAATGTGAGGGGAGTTTTTATAGAAAATGATTATAGGAATATACCTTGCATTAAGAGAGTCCTTTAGGACCTTATACCTATAAATAAAAAGGGGGAAATAAGTAAGGGGCAGAGAATTTTACTAGACAGTAGTAAGTGGGGGAGAGAACTAGCCTTTCGAAATTTGGCCCATTATCCTATCAATTTTCTAGCAATATAATTAATGAATCAGATTCCTATTAAGTTGGTATTAGAGCAGTACCTGGAAAGGGGCATGGCCAACAAAAATGTGACCCAGAGCATCGACACATTGGATGAAGCAATGGGGGCCATGCAAGGCAACATTGTAACATTAAAAGATGAGGTGCAAGCGATGAGCTAATGCTTTGAGCATCTGGTCAAAATGCAAGAGGAATCTGCCAGAATAGCCTCATCTTCGGTGTCCAGTCATAAGAAGGAGACCCACGTGACAAGTCCTAGGACAGGTGACCTACTAACGGGAATCCATGGCTCATCCAATGTTAATTCCAGACATGATTTCTGATTTTGTAAGTTAGAATTGTCAATGTTTGATGGGACGAATCCGGATGGGTGAATTTTGAAAGTAGAAAGGTTTTTCAACCACCACCAGTGAACGAATGAGGAGAAGTTAGAAGCTGCCATAATTGGATTTGAGGAGACGCTTCACTCTGGTATTAATGGGAGAATAAATGTTGACTAATACAGTTGTGGGAAGAAATAAAGCTCCTCATCCTCAAACAATTTTGGCCAACCCAAACTAATTCATTGTATGAACAATGAATGGAGTTGCGATAAGAAGGGGAGGTCTGGTAATACTGACGACAGTTTATAGAGTTGACAGCACCACTTAATAACGTCACAGAAGAAATAGCACTGGGTAGATTCATCAATGGATTAAGGCCAGACATACGAGCCGAGTTGAGAATTATATAGATCTTACCCAAAAAATTGAAGAAAATATAGGATTGCGGCCCGGGTACATGGGTATCACAGGGAAGATCCTCGACATCTAACCCCTGAACTCAATCTTAACTCTCAGATGAATGGGGGTTACCATGAGACGAACTTGATAGCTGAAAGACGGAGAAGGATGGATAAATGGGGGCCTGCGATCTCCCAGATAGAAGGAGGAATCTGCTAACTGATGGAATTGGAGATGCAGTGGAAGACGGAGAAAGGCTCTATTATTTTTGTGATGAAAAATAGGGCTCTAGTCATCGTTGTAGAAAATAGAGGTTGAAAGAGGTGTAGAGGTTTCTATCAACTCCATGACTGGGTTGACATGGCCTCGGACAATGAAATTGAGGGGAGCTGTATGAGAACAAGAAGTTATAGTGCTAATAGATTCGGGAGCCACGTATAATTTCATTGTATGGGAACTGGTTAGGCAGTTGCAAATTTCAGTTACCAAAACAGAAGAATATGGGGTCATTATAGGAACAGGAAAGGCAGTGGTGGGAGAGGGAGTTTGTTTAAGAATTAAGCTACAGCTACAAGGCATAGAAATAGTCGAGAGCTTCCTTTCCTTGTAACTAGAAAGTTCTGACGTAACATTGGGTATACAGTGGTTAGGGACGTCAAGAGTGACAACAACCAATTGGAAATTATAGATTATGAAATTTGACTTAAGAGTTAAAACAGTGACACTACAAGGAGACCCCTCTCTTGGATGGACTCTGGTGTCCCTCAAATTAATGATGCGAACGATTAGAAAAAAGAGAGAATGGGGATTATGGTTAATCTCAATCAAGTAGGCAAGTACCCACAGAAGATTGCAAAAGTACCAAACTACCTTGGACCCACTATAAACAAGTATCAAGGGGTGTTTGAAATGCCAATGGGCCTTCCACCAACCAGGGGATATGAGAATTCCATTATGCTCGAGGAGGGAAGTTCACCAGTAAGCGTGCGGCCATATCACTATCGACATGTTCAAAAGGAAGAGATTGAGAAGTTAATTTAAGAAATGTTGATGGCAAGGATAATCAGAGTAAGTAACATCTCATTTTTAAGTTCGACCTTGCTGGTCAAAAAGAAAGATGGGTCATAGAGATTTTATATAAATTATTGGGCCTTAAATAAGGTAACGGTTCCACACAAATACCCAATTCCTATGATCGATGCGCTGCTGGATGAATTACATAGAGCCTGGGTGTTTTCCAAAATATATTTGAAGTCCGGATATCACTGGATACATGTCAAACCAGCTGACATACATAAGACCACCTTTAAAACTCACGATGGGCACTATGGGTTCTTAGTAACTCCTTTCGATCTCACAAATGCTCCAGCAACCTTCCAATCACTCATGAATTGGTATTTCAACCCTTCCTTTGTAAATTCGTCTTAGTCTTTTTTGACGATATTTTGGTTTATAGCTCAAAGGACGAATCACATTCAGCACATCTAGGTCAAGTATTGGAAACAATCTGACACAACCAACTCTTCACAAACCTCAAGAAGTGTAAGTTCGGCAAAACTGAAGTGACATATTTGGGTTACATCATTTCTGGGGTGGCTGTCGACCTTGCTAAAATGTAGGCTATGGTGGAATGAGCAACGTCTACAAACCTTTGAGAGTTACAAGCTAAAGAAAAATAATTTTGGGTGGAATTAAGAGATAGAGCAAGCTTTTCAGAACTTGAAACAAACCATGACAACAGTTCCAATGTTAGCCACGCCAGATTTTTCACGACCATTTATCATTGAGATAGATGCTTCCGGTTGTGGAGTGGGAGCGGTTCTTTTAAAAGGTTAATAGACAGTGGCCTATTACAGTCAAGTGTTAGGACCACTAGCTTGTGCAAAATCCATATATGAGAAGGAGCTAATGGCAATTGTTTTAGCTATAACAAACTAAAGGTTGTATTTGCTTGGAACTCATTTTATAGAGCAGACAGACCAGCAAAGTTTAAAATTTCTTCTTGAACAGTGGATTTTCCGGGCTGATTATCAAAAATGGGTCATTAAGTTGATGGGATACAAATTCGAAATTCAGTATCTAAAGGGAGCAACAAACAGAGTGGATGATGCCCTTTCACAAAAGAATGGCCAGCTAGAATTTTCTGAGTTATCAGTCCCACAGTGGTCACATTGGAAAGAATTGCAAACTGAATTAGAAGCAAATGATTTCATCTCTTACATTCGAAAGGAAATTAGCTTGGGACATCAAAAACATAAATGGTTCTCCGTAAATCATGGCGTACTCTTTTATAAGAACCGATTAGTCATTCCAAAGTCGTCTCAGCTTATTCTGGTAATCATACAAGAGTTTCACAACTCACCAATCGGTGGACACCCCAGGATAGCCAAAACATATCATAGGATAGCATTGAAAATGTTTTGGATTGGAATACGAAAGGATATAATCAAATTTGTCCAAGAATGTGTCACCTGCCAACAACAAAAATATTCTGCAACAAATCGATCAGGGCTACTCCAACCTCTACCACTGCCAGCCAAGTTTTGGGATGAACTTACCATGGATTTCAGGGAAGGTCTACCATGATCAGAGGGAATTGATAACATTCTTGTAGTGGTTGACCGTTTAAGCAAATATGCACACTTTATGGGGTTATGACATCCTTTCACTGTAGTCACCGTAGCAGAGGTTTTTGTTAAGGAAGTAGTTAAGCTTCATGGTATTCCACAATCAATTATTTCAGAACGAGACTGGGTTTTTTTCAGCTTCTTTTGGAAAGAATTGTTCAAGCTACAAGGAACCACCCTTAAACATAGCATTGCCTACCATCTTCAAACGAATGGACAAACTAAAATGGTTAATCGATGTTTAGAAACATATTTACATTGCTTTGCATCAGAAAAACCACGATCGTGGGCTTGTTGGCTAACTTGGGTAGAATATTGATACAATACCTCCTTTCATTCCTCTACCAAATGCACCCCTTACCAAGCCCTGTATAGAAGAAACCCACCTCCACTACTGCGGGTTGAAAGGGGAGCAGCTACGGTATCCCTAGTGGAAGAAATCCTAAAAGATAGAGATGTCATCCTAGATGAGCTACACATGCATCTCATTAGATCCCAACAGAAGATGAAATTATATGCTGATGGATCTCAACACCACGAAGAATATGAGGTGGGAGACAGGGTTTTCTTGAAATTAAAACAGTATCAATAGAGGACGCTAGCAAAACAGAGGTATGAGAAATTAGCTGCCTGATACTATGGCCTTTTCAAGATATTGTATTGGATAGTTAAGGTGGTTTACAAGTTGGAACTCCCTTCAACAGCAAAAATACACCCCGTTTTTCATGTTTCACAACTTCGGTATGCCCAAGGTAAAGTCTCTTCTTCACCATTTTTACTGCCACAATTGACAGCCAAACAAGAATTAGTGGTGGAACCAGAACAAGTGCTAGTTGTACAACCAGTAAAACAAGGTAACAGAGTAGACATGGAAGTGTTGCTAAAGTAGAAAGCTCTGGCAGAATTTGAAGCCACATGGGAAGACTCTCACTCTATTTGCAATCAATTTCTAGATTTTCACTTTGAGGACATCCTGTTGTGCTCATCATTTCCATAAGCCATTTATAACTGACAAGCTCACTGTTGATCAATTACAATGTGAAACTGTGATATCTGCTTCATTTTCGATATCTAGACATTAAGAACTTTCAAACTTTCCATTATAATTTCCATTATAGTACATAAGAAGTTGGCATTTTTTTTTAATTGGATAGGTGTTACAGAAAATGATAATTGAAATTCAATTTAAAAATTCAATGAGACTAGTAGTTAAGTGGTTAAAAAATAAAAGATTGATAAAAAAAGCCTATGTATATTAAAGGTAAAATGCCAAATCTCATAGCCCTTAATAAACATAATTAATTAATATAAACATAATTAATGCAAGTTCAAAAATCATCCCGAAAATGCACAATACAAAATAAACTTAAATAATTCTCTTTTTTTAATTATTCTTATCAAGATCAAGTAATAGTTTTACGATAAGTCTTTATATTGATCAAAGACTACGTGAAAAAGAAAACGACTTTTCTACTCAGAAATGAAATGTTCCTGAAAATTCTTGCTCCCATTAGACCATTTGTATCTATATATATTAGGATCCTAATTCATGGATCTCTCGATTCAAGAAAGAAAAATAAGAGGATCGAACCATTTCTTCTGACTCTCTTTCAAATTCGATAAATGTTGGTTGATCGCATATTTCATTATAGTTCTATAATTTAGAGTATCATTTCCTATTTGATCCCTTTGAATTCCATATTCGAAGTTGCGATCGGATCTGTTCAGTAAAAAGAATTGATTCAACAAATTTCTTATGTACCCATGTTATATCGGATTTAAATCAAATTTCGGATCAATCCATATTGATTGACTACCTCCATTATGTCGTTGCTAACAAATACCACTCTTTTTTTTAATCTTCCTGAAGGATCGCATATGCCGTAGAAACAAAAAAATTGTAATCCTAAATTCATTTATTGCGTATTCATACTAATAATTAGAACAGGAAAATAACAAAAACCTGGAATTTATGAGGATTGATCAGCAGTGAACTTCGAAAATACGAAGTCTCTATGCACTCCACACCGAGAAATACATCTCACTTTCAACACTTGATATGCCTATGGAAGATTTTGAAGAACTCTTTTTTCAAGAATAGAACAAAACAATTTTGTCTCTTTCTCTCTTGGTTTTATTTAAAATGTAAAGAACACAAAAAAATAAAAAACCTTTGTTTCTTTTTTATTTAGAACATAAGTACAACATAAAAGGAAAACAATTCTTCTCTTTGGTTTTTAAAACGTAGGAAAAAGAGAGAGTCACAAAAACCTCTTTTCTTCGTTTTTTATTTTAAAACGTTACAACAACTCTTCACTTCATTTTTTGTTCAACGTTCAAAAATAAGAGACAAACTTCTCTTATTCATTTCTTACGTGCATGTATGAAAATGAATAACTAACTTTTATATCAAGGTATGCAAAATAGTGGTAACTCATCGTTTTGTTTTTTTATAAAATGAAATAAAATAAAACTATTTTATTTTATTCTTTTATTTTACGCAAGAGAGTTTCCAATATTCATTGTATTTTCTGTGATAGCAAAAAATATAATAATATGCCATATAGATTATTTTATAAATTATCTCATAATAAATTAAATAATAATAAATAGGAAATGTTATACTCGTAAATATATGACCACATAGGTTCATCACTAAGCCGGTAGTAATTAATCCAATTAATTACTAATCAAGGTTGGCATATAACAACACTCCTCAATGACCGGATAGTATGAAATAACAACCTTATAAAGATAGAACTTGGTTAAGGATAATGTGTTATTACCTTCCATCATTACAACTCCGAATTATCCTAAGGTATGGTTTAACTGTCAAACCATATTAGATAACTAACTATGTTACATGTCGATCATTAATGATTAGTGAATGACTTAAGAAACTCCTTTCCTCACTCATTCAATCACCCTAGCCAAGGTCTTGAAACAACCACTAAGATCAATGACAACATAGATCTCAAACTCATTACCTACAGGCTATAAATCCCGTCTTGACTCACTAATAATCAGATAGGTACTTAATTATATCCAATGACCATTCAACTAGCATTTTTACACACTAGGTGTCTGGCATCAAGGCATAATAAATGACCTATTGATTATTATGATGATCTCAGGTCAAACAAAAAATATACATTTAAATCCTTATGAGAATATCCCACTTAACAGTTCATAGGTAATACCATTGGGAATTCTCAGTTTGGTCAGTTCAATGATCATATCTCCATATACATCATCTATATATGTAACTTAGTAAATGAGATCTACTAATATCTATCCAATAGATACTATTACATACATGTTGATCTAACCGGATCATTAAAATCCTTATTTGATGATCCGACGATCAATAACACTTTTATATTAAACCCTAAAGACTTGACTCTCATTATCATCATCTCCATTATGATGGCAAGTGTATAAATTTAATCAAGGACTTATCATATTAGGATAAAATCAATAAACATAATATGATAATATAATCATTTACCATGTTATTAAACAAAGTTAATAATCACAAAACAAAGGTGTTCAATCTATTATTACATAATGATTAGGTCATGGGTATAATTCCAACAATCTCCCACTTGACCTAGACCCAATCAGTCATGAACTTCAATCCTATTTTCCAGTTGTGCTTATCAAACTCCTTTGATCTAAGCGCCTTAGTGAAGGGATCTGCAGCATTCTTCTTTCCTTCAACCTTTTGAATTTGAACATCCTTACGCTCAACAATTTCTCTAATAAGATGAAACTTCCGCAAAACATGTTTGGATCTTTGGTATGACCTTGGTTCCTTAGCTTGTACAATAGCGCCGGTATTTTTACACAATAAAGGAACAACTTCCTTTATTGAAGGAACCAAACCAAGTTTAGTTAAGAACTTTTTCATACAAACAGCTTCCGTAGTTGCATCACATGCAGCTATGTATTATGCTTCAGTAACTGAATCAACTACAGTAGTTTGCTTGGAACTTTTCCAACTCACTGCTCCTCCATTCAAGATGCAAATAGAACCAAAGGTAGATTTGCTATCATCTTTATCTGATGCAAAGGTAACATCAGTATAGCCTATTGGCTTTAATTCATAATCTCCGTATATGAGGAATTGGTCCTTAGTTCTTCTCAAATACTTAAGGATGATTTTAACCACTTTCCAATGTTCCTCACCTGGGTTACCTTGATACCTGCTCTCTATTCGTAGCGCGTACGCTCCATCGAGCCATGTACATGTCATCGTATACATGATAGCTCCCACTATGCTGGCATATGGGACCCGACTCATGCGCTCTCTTTCTTTTAAGGTTTTAGGACAATCCTCCCTACTAAAAGAAATTCAAGTACCCATCGATAGGTAACCTTTTCTGGAATTTTCCATGTGATACCTTTTTAAGACAGTATCAATGTACATGGATTGGGAGAGTCCTAGCAGCTTCCTTGATCTATCTCCATAGATCTTGATTATAAGAATGTAAGCTACTTCTCCTAAATCCTTCATGGAGAATTGTTCAGATAGCCAAATCTTTGTCTTTTGCATGGATGGTACATTATTTCCTATTGGCAATATGTCATCTGCATACAGCACTAGGAAAATAACTATGCTCCCTCTAACTTTCTAGTACACACATGGTTCTTCTTTGCATCTAACAAAATCGAACTTTGTGATTGTTGTATTGAAGTGAATATTCTAACTTTGCAAAGCTTGCTTCAATCTATAAATAGATCTTTGTAGCTTACATACCACTAACTTTCTTGTACACACATGGTTATTCTTCGCATCTAACAAAATCAAACTTTGTGATTGTTGTATTGAAGTGAATATCCCAACTTTACGAAGCTTGCTTCAATCTATAAATAGATCTTTGTAGCTTACATACTTTCTTAGGAGCAGATGGCAATATGAAACCTTCAGGTTGAGTCACATAGACATCTTCCTTAAGCTCTCCGTTAAGAAAAGTTATTTTCATATCCATTTGCCATATCTTAAAATCATAATATGCAGCTATAGCAAGTAGAATCTGAATAAATTTGAGCATTGCCACAAGGGAAAAAGTTTCAATACCTTCCTTTTGATTATATCCTTTGGTAACAAGACGGGCTTTATAGGTTTCAACCTTCCTGTCTACTCCAATCTTTTTCTTAAATACCCATTTACATTTTATGGGTTTTATATCCTTTTAGGGATCAACCAAAATCCATACTTTATTGATTCTTATAGATTCTAACTCGGATTCCATGGCCTTAATCCATTTCTCACGATCTGGACTTGTCATAGCCTCTTCGTAAGTCTTAGGGTCATCGTCAATATATGGGATATCATCAATATGATTATCCTCGTCACCTTGTACCATTAAGTTTAATCTATCTGGTACATGAAGATTCCTAGTAGACCTTCTAAGAGGCTCATATACAATAGGTTCTTCCTCTACTTGATTTTGTTGTTGCACTAGTTCCTATAAAGGTTAATTAACCGGTCTATTCTCCTCAACAGTTGAGACTGGTACCCTTTGTGTCAACTTCAAAACATCAAGTTAAGGTTACTCAACATGCATCTGATGCTTTTGAGCTTATGTTGACTCGTCAGAATCTTGAATTTCATCAAGATCTATTTCTACACCATGACTTCCTCCATTAAGGAACTCCCTTTCTAAAAAGGTTGCATTTCTGGCCACAAATACTTTGTGTTTATAAGGGTGATAGAAATAGTATCCCATAGTTTCCTTAGGATAGCCAACAAATCTACACTTGTCAGACATCACTTCAAACTTATCTAGTAGCAGTCTCTTGACATAAGCTGGACAACCCCAAACCTTCAAATGTTTTAGGTTAGGCTTACGTCCTTTCCACATCTCATATGGAGTTTTAGTGACTGCTTTAGTGGAAACTTTGTTTAATAAATAGGCAGTAGCTTCTAAAGAATATCCCAATAGGAAGATAGGAAGATCAGTGAACCCCATCATGGATCTCACCATATCCAATAAAATTTGATTTCTCCTTTCTGAAACACCACTGTGTTGTGGTGTTCCTAGAGAAGTCCACTAAGAAAAGATTCCATCTTGCCTTAGATAATCAACAAAATCATCACTAAAATACTCACTATCACGATCAAATCTTAGTGCCTTTATACTCTTACCAATTTGTTTTTTAACTTCACTACAAAATCTTTTGAACATTTCAAATGGTTTAGACTTGAGCTTCATACGATACACAAATCTATATCTTGACATATCATCAGTGAAGGTGATAAAATAAGAATATCCACCTTTGGCATGAACCTGCATAAGCCCACATACATCAGTATGTATGAGCCTTAAAAGCTCACTAGCTCTCTCTCCAGTTACAGTAAAAGGAGATTTGGTCATTTTGCCTTTGAGACAAGATTTACAGGTTTCATATGATTCACAATCATATTGACCAAGGCATCCTTCCTTGTGCAACTTGTTTACTCTTTTCTCACCAATATGACCAAGTCTACAATGCCAAAGATAAGTTTGATTTGCTTGATTATCTCTCTTCCTTTTTTGACCAGAAACATTCATAATTGTATGAACAACTATTTCAGGTAAGACATAAAGATCATATTGTAAATAACCACTTACATATAATTCATAACCATGAAATATATTACATTGGTTATTCTTAAAGATTGTATGAAATCCACACTTGTCTAATGACGAAATGGAAACAACGTTCGAAACAAATTTAGGAACATAACAACAATCTTCTAACAATAAAGTCTTTCTCATAGGTATAACAAGAGAAATAGTTCCTACAATTAGGGTAGCAACACTTGCTCCATTCCTAACTTGTAGCTTAACTTCTCCCTTCTTCAATCTCCTACTGATCCTTAGACGCTGCAACATATTGCAAATTTTAAAGCTACTACCAGTATCTAATACCCATTTAGTAGAGTCAATAGTAGTTAAAGAAATCATGAAAACATTTTTCATAAATGTCCCACCTTGTTTCTTACCTTTCAAAAGCCAAATACTCTGGGCAGTTCCTCTTGCAGTGTCCCTTCTTTGTATAGAAGAAACATTCAGTATCGTTTTGGTAACTTTCTTCTCCTTATGCTTGGATTTGTTCCAAACACCCTTAGGTACAAGATGATTTTTCTTGGGTTTCTTCTTGCCCTTCCACTTGCGCTTAGAAGAGTTACCAACCAGGTTCATAGATCCTGACACTTTCACCTTCTCAGACTTTGCTACTTGATTATCATAATCGATCAACAAGTTGAGCACTTCATGAAGATCATAGTCCATCTTGTTCATGTTAAAGTTAACAATGAATGATGAAAAAATATCAGTAAGAGATTATAAGATCAAATCTTGTGACAGCTCCTACCTTAGTGAACACCTTAACTTCTCAAGTTGTTCTATAAGATCAATCATCTTAAGAACATAGAGTCCCACAGGAGATTTGGGCTTCGGTTCAGACTTAAATAGGGAGTTAGATAATTGGTATCTAGCAGTCCTACTTTGTGACCCATACATCTTCTTAAGATGTCTAATGATCTGTGGAGGATTCACACCTTCAGGCTGCCTTTGGAGTTCAGAACTCATTGATGCCAGAATAATGCACTTGGCTTTAATGCTTTGTTCATTGTACTTAAAATATGCATCCAAAGCATTAGCATCATCAACTTCCTCAGGCGACACTTCCTTCACGGGTTTATCGATCACATCAATAAGTTTTTCGTGCATAAGAACAATTCTCAGATTGCGGTACCAATCATCAAAATTGTTACCAGCTAGCTTGTTAGCATCAAGAATGCTTCGTAGTGATATAGTAGACATTTTGAGAAATCTAATAATAAAAAGAAAAACACCAAAATAAGAACACAATCATATATCATTAAGACATGGACTTTTATCTAAATGATATAAAATCTTTAAAATATGAACGAGCCCCTTAGTTGTCAAGTCGTTACTCATACATAATTAAAGAGTGCTAAATTACCTATTTTATCATATAAAATTTATAATAGGCTCAATATTATATAATCCCCTGATTGTCAGGTCACTCCTATTAGTATAGTTGAGTTTTTCCATCCAAGTGATGGAGAATTAATTAATATTGTACTCCCTACGTAGTCTAGGCCAAAAGTATAAAATTAAGTAATTTTTCCTCGCACATGCATCATATGTAATAGAAAATATTATTTATTCCTGAAATACAAGTCACCTGATTATCAGGTCATTCTTTAGAAACAAAAATAAATATTATGATCTACTTGGATGGAAAATCTTTTTTGATAAAATATCATATATTATATCAAAATAAACTCAATAATTTTAAAGGGTCAAGATTTAATGTTATTAAAACATTTTTAATAACATTAATGATTATATCATATTATCAGACAACATTCGTATAAGAAACTTTTAATGTAACAATGTAAGTCATAACAAATGCACTATAATTAATAAGTTTACCGTGCACATCTTTGATAGGTAACATTTGTCCAATGCTAAATAATGAATGTACCGTGCACATCTTTAATAGCATATGTCAAAATCTTTTTGTTTTTAACCAAATGCTTTTAAAACCTTGTATTACACTATGCGTACAACATCTGGAGAAAGCCTTTAATGAGTTTTCCTTGCACATATGGAAAAACAACGTCTGTCAAAAACCTTTTTAGCCAAATGCTTTTAAAACCTTGTATTACACCATGCGTATAATATTTGAAGAAAGTCTTTAATGAGTTTTCCATGAAAAACAACATCTCTCTCTCGTACATAAACAGAGACTCGCTCATTTCTGCCTTACGTGTAATAAACGTAGTGAAGTGTTTGGTCTTTGTTAACTGGTTGAACATTTAATAAACGAAAGAAGTATAAGTCTCTCATATATTTCCGTACGTTTAAGAAACAGAGACTCACTTCTTCTATTGTATCCTTTTTCGTGAAACCAATTTCAGTGAAGCCAAGATAATCTCGTACATATTAAATGAACAACTTCCATTTATTAAAACAAGGAACACAACAAAATAAGCAAACCATAACATTGGCATCTTTCAATTATGTTGCGAATATAGTACTGGCTCTAATATCAATTAAAGAATTACATAGACAGCAAAAACAAAATATTGCAATTATAAATTCATTCATTGCATATTCATACTAATAATAAGAGCACGCAAATAATAAATACCTTAAATTTATGAAGATTAATCAATAATAAATTTCGAAAATACGAAGTCTTTATGCACTCTATATTAAAAAATAGATCCCGCTTTTAACACTTGATATGGCTATGGAAAATTTTAAAAAACCCTTTCTTTAATAATAGAACAAAACAATTTTGTCTCTTTCTCTCTTAATTTTATTTAAAAAAAACTCCTTTATTTCTTTTTTATTTAGAACATACATACAACATAAGAGAAAAACAATTCTTCTCTTTAGTTTTTAAAACGTACGAAAATGAGAGAGTAAAAAAAAACCTTTTTTCTTTGTTTTTGTTTTAAAACGTTACAACAACGCTTCATTTCGTTTTGGTTCAACGTTCAAAAATAAGAGACAAACTTCTCTTATTCGTTTCTTACGTGCATGTATGAAAATGAATAACTAACTTTTATATCAGTGAATGCAAAACCGTGGTAACTCATCTATTTGTTTTTTTTTTATTCATTTATTTTGCACAAGAGAGTTTCTAATATTAATTGTATTTTCTGTACTAACAAAAAATATAATAATATATTATACAGATTATTTATTAAATTATCTCATAATAAATTAAATAATTATAAACAGAAAATGTTATACTCCGTAGGTGTATGATCACATAGGTTCATCATTAAGCCGGTAGTAATTAATCTAATTAATTACTAATTAAGGTTGGCCTCTAATAACACTCCTCAACGACCAGATAATGTGAAGTAACAACCTTATAAAGATGGAACCTAATTAAGGATAATGTATTATTATCTTCCATCATTATAACTCTGAATTATTGTAAGGTATGGTCTAACTATCAAATCCTATTAGATAACCAACTATGTTATATGTCGATCATTAATGATTAGTGAATAACTTAAGAAATTGCTTTCCTTACTCATTCAATCGCCCTGGCCAAAGTATTGAAACAACCATTAAGATCAATGATAACATAGAGCTCAAATTCATTACCTAAACTCGATGGATCCCATCTTGACTCACCACTAATCAGATAAGTACTTAATTATATTTAATGACTATTCAACTAGCATTTTTACACACTAGGTATCCGGCATCAAAACATAATAAGTGACCTATTGATTACTATGATGATCTCAAGTCAAAGGAAAAATATACATTTAAATTCTTATGAGAATATTCCACTTGACAGTTCATAGGTAATGTTAACCATTGAGAATTCTCAGTTTGGTCAGTTCAATGATCATATCTCCGTATGCATCATCTATATATGTAACTTAGTAAATGAGATTTACTAATATCCATCTAATAGATACTATTATATACATATTGATCTAACCGGATCATTAAAATCTTTATTTGACGATCCTACGAATAAGAACACTTTTAGGTTAAACCCTAAAAACTTGACTCTCGTTATCATTATCTCCATTATGATAGCAAATATATAAATTTAATCAAAGACTTAATAAACATAATATAATAATATAATCATTTGCTATATTATTAAATAAAGTTAATAACCACAAAATAAAAGTGTTCAATTCATTACGTAACAATAAGGTCATGGGCATAATTCTAACACTTCCGAGCTATTCTCGCAGGAGATCCGGACATCATTTTCCGTAACCCCTGTCCAACAAAAGAAAAGACACCAACTGCTTATGTAGTATAATGGAAATTATTATGGAAAGTTGGAAAGTCCTTGATGTCTAGATATCGAAAACGAAGCAGATATCACAGTTTAACATTGTAACTGATCAGCGGTACACCTGTCCAACAGAAGAAAAGATGCCAACTTCTTATGTAGTATAATGGAAATTATTATGGAAAGTTTGAAAGTTCTTGATGTCTAGATATCGAAAACGAAGCAGATATCACAGTTTCACCTTGTAATTGATCAGCAGTGCGCTGAAATGATGAGCACTTCTGAAAAATTGTGACTGCTTGTAATCTTGTTATGGCCTAACTATATCAGCTATTCTTCAAGTTTATATAAGCTAAACGGACTGAAAGAGAGAGTGACCTGCTGGGCGTTGGCTCCATATTAGAAAACTAAACATGGCCAAAACCATTCTTCTTTTCCTTCTCAAAATATTGATGACCATCATATTTTCAGGTTGGATTGTCCTTTGGTTTCTAAAGCCAACTAACATGTGGACAAGAAAATGGAAAGAGACTGAAGCTAGTGTCATATTTACATTCTTTGGCTATTATGGTAATCAGCGACGTAACTTTGTTGATCAAGAAAAGATGTTCAAGTGAATCCTGATGTAACTCGTTAGTTTCTCTGCAGGTCTTAACTTTGTTGTGTTCTCCTTTCCGGTCATTGCCATAACCATTATTGGACTTGTTTATCTGTATTTCCTATGCACAAAGCCTATAAGAAACAGGTAATATGTTATTAGAATTAAATAATGATTCCAAGCCATTCACAGTTTATGTGCTTACGTTTCAATCTGATGGTAGACAAGCAAAGAGATCAACTACTGGTCTGTCAAATCCTCTGGTAATCAACTGCTTTGTGGGGGTGTTATCTAGCGTAGAGATTCTGGTAGTTTTCTTCTTCATCTTGCTTTTGGCATGGACGTTCTACACCCGAATCTCCAACGACTTCAAGAAGTTGGAGCCTGTCAAATATCTGAAGCTGAATTTGTGAGCTCACATTCCAGATAAATTTACACTGGACAGGAGTGTTTTATACCTGTTACTGATGTCACTTGTTTCTGCAGATGGCAACTTAAGTATTTAAGAGTGGCAACCCGATTCGGTCTCCTAGCAGAAGCATGCTTGGCCATGCTTCTTCTGCCTATTTTAAGGGGCTTGACCTTGTTTCAGGTGCTTGGTATCCAGTTTGAAACTTCTGTAAGATACCATATCTGGCTCGGGACTTCATTGATATTTTTTGCCACCGTACATGGGGCAAGCACCTTGTTCATTTGGGGTGTCAGCCACCACATTCAAGAAGAGGTAATTCTGTATTTTTCTTCTGGAGATTCGCAGCATATCAATTTGACATGTATCTGAACATTCACAGGCTTGGAGGTGGCAAAGAACAGGCAGGATATACTTGGCAGGGGAGATAGCCCTTGTTATAGGAATAGTGATTTGGATCACATCCCTTCCTCAGATAAGAAGGAAAAGATTTGAAATCTTTTACTACATGCACCATCTATACGTAATCTTCCTACTATTCTTCCTGTTTCATGCTGGAGATAGGCATTTCTACATGGTTTTCCCTGGAATATTTTTGTTTGGTCTTGACAAGTTACTCCGCATCATACAATCAAGACCAAGAACTTGCATTCTTTCAGCGACAGTGTTCCCTGCCAAATCCCTTGAACTTGTTCTGCCAAAGGATCCAAGTAATCCTTCTAGCCATAATTAGTAATTACTTCACTTAAACTCTTGTACTGAGAACATAATCCTCTGTCATACCAGTCGTTTTACTAATTTCAGGCTTGAGTTATACACCGACAAGTGCGATATATATGAAGATTGTACTGAGAACATAATCCTCTGTTATACCAGTCGTTGTACTAATTTCAGGCTTGAGTTATACACCGACAAGTGCGATATATATGAAGATACCAAAGATATCCAAATTCCAGTGGCATCCCTTCAGCATAACTTCAAGCTCCAAGGTTGACAAGGACAAAATGTCGCTGATACTGAAATGCGAAAGAGGTTGGAGCAGTTCTTTGTACAAAATGATTCAAGAAGAGCTAGATTCAAACGCTGATTCCTTGGGCTGCATGTCTGTAATGATTGAGGGCCCCTATGGACCTGCTTCACTGGATTTCCTAAGGTAAGGAGCAAAAACAAAACTAAGAGAATTCAGATGTGAAAATTGATCTAATGTTAACCATTTCTGGATCATAAAAACTGTCTGCAGATATGAAAGTCTAGTTTTGATCGCCGGTGGAATCGGGATAACCCCATTTTTGAGCATTTTGAAGGAACTTGGGCAAAGCAGCAGCAAGTACGGATTCCCCAAAAGAATACAACTTATATATGTAGTGAAGAGTTCTCAAGAGATTTGTCTGTTAAACTCAATCTCTTCTCTACTTCTGGACCAAGCATCCCATGATTTGATCTTAAAGCTTAAAGTTTTCGTGACCCAAGAAGAGAAAACTAATGTTACAGTGAGAGAATTGTTAAATGATATGTCTCGAGTGCGAACAGTGACGTTTGACACCAAACGCTCAAACCACGCAGTGAACGGACTCGAAAGTCCACTTTTCATTGCTTCAATGGCTGCATTAGCTTCAACTGCGTTCCTAGTTTCTCTTATGTGTATGAACCACATCGTTGCTTCCTCTCCAAAGAAGGGTTCCACCTCTGAGAACATGACTGTTTCCAGGGAAAAGAAGGCCACTTATAAGGAGAAGACTTCCTCTACCATTGTTGACTTGCTCCTACTGTTTTCTTTCATCATAGCTATAACATGCACCACCTTGGCAGCAATCATTCTGAGATGGAAAAGGCTCGAGAAAAAGAAGCATCCTCACCACCAAAACCAATGCAAAACCACAGAAAATAGTTCAGTGGAACCTTGGAGCTTGGTCGAGGAACATGACATCCAATTTGGAGGAAGACCCAACTTCCAAGGTACCTCAAAATACAGTGAACTCCATTTCTTACCCTTCATTAGATATTCTTTGCACATCCCTTCTTATTAATGAATATTGAAAGCAGATATCTTCTCCATGATCACAACTGAGACCTTTGGATCCAATGTTGGAGTCTTGGTGTGTGGACCTGAAGCCATGAAAGAATCTGTAGCATCAATATGCCAGCTCAAGTCTCAAGGCCTTAATATGGGTGCTAAGGGAAATCAGCCATACTTCAACTTCCACTCCCTGAACTTCGCACTCTAGTTTCAATGAAAATTAGTAATCCTGTTCTAGGGTGCTTGCGATAATGAGCTGTCAGCTTCTGATGCCACCTAGAAAATTTCCATGGCAATATTGTTCTGAAGTTTTGAGTGCAAGCACGCAACTGAAATTGGATTAAACAGCATATCCAATCAAGTTAAATTATATTATTAAATATAATAAACTCTGATCTTTTTCTATTTTAATTATTATATTTTAGAAATTGTCATTTTTATCTTATAATATTGATTAACAATCTTCCCACCGTTTAATTTTTAATATTTTAAAATCAAAATAACGTAATATTGAAATTATGAAATTCTAATATAATATTCTTTTAGATATATAAATAAAAGAAAATTTAAGGAAATATAATAATAAAAGTAATTTATCCTTTTCCCTCATTATTATACCTCTGAATGAGGATTTGGTACACCATCCAGGACTAATTGTCAGGTCATTGTTGTCCCTTTACTTTTAAATTACACGTGGGGCTATTTGCTTTTTCTTTTCCTCCTTCAAATGTGCTTCCCGTAATCATAATCAACGTAAAAGTAAAGCTGATCTGTTACTGTTAGGACTTAGGGTGCTCTAATTTGAGAGATACATAACATGGAAGAATCAGATACCATCTTTGTTGTTCTTCCCCGAAGAGAATCAGCTACTTCATGATCGAGTTCATCCCGGGTGCAAATCTTCTATACCCCTTATTCTGTACCTATCCAATACTTATTTGATCTCAAGTATCCAATGTAATAAATTGGATAGTTGAGATCAAAAGGGAAGAGAGGGCACTGAATAGGAGTACAGAAGATTCGTTCCCGTTCATCCCAGCTTTTTGGTAATGACTTCACATCGAATTTCACAAGGTTGTTCAGGATCATCGTAAAAAGCATATTTCTGTCTTGTCCAACCTCAACTATTCCTCCACATTTTGAACTAAATGCTGTGTATAAAGTATAAACTTATATTTATTTTTATTAGTTTCTATTTTTTATTTTAGTTGAAAAGTTATCAAAACTATAAAAGTGATTTTTTTGTTCTTTTATGACTTTCCATTATCTAATTTATTATCAACTAAATATATATTATTCAATTATTTAATATATTAATTTTTAATAAAAATTACAAATAATTTAATTTAATATTTAAGTAATTAAAATTAATTATTAATAAAAATTATAAATAATTAAAATTTATTTAAATTTTGTAATTAAATTACATTTAATATTTATTAATAAATATAATTAAATTTAAACTATCTTAAAAATATAAATATTAATAAATAAATAAAAAGTTAGTTTTTAAATTATTTATTTTAATAAAATAAAATAATTTTATTAATAAATATTATATAGGAGATTAAAATACATACACTTAATTAAATATAAATTTCAGTCACATTAAAATTAACAATAAAATAAGTTTTTATTTTAAAAAATAGAAACTAAAAATCAAAATAAAAAACACAGAAATAAAACCAAACGTACCCTAAATTTCTCGGTCCTTAACTTCATGAGTTTTTCTGGTTCTCTTAAGTTTTAATTTTAATCTAAAAACAATGGTTTGAATTTGAATTTTTGATTAATCATAGAATATCTAAATATGCACGTGTAGATTGATTATCCACAAAATTTAATCCGAATTCACAAAAGGAAACACAAACACCCCCCCCAACAAAAGTAATCTTAGTTTCACTCACTTGGTAAACGTTGACCTAACGCCGCTTCTTCATCTCCGTTATCGTTACAATGTTTGCCGCCACCCTCTCGAGCCAGTTCACTCAACAACTCCGCCGGGGGAGTCGCCACTTCCTCTCCCAGCAAAACACCAACTACCTCCTTCATACTGGGCCTTTTCTGAGGATCAGGGTGGCAACAAGCGAGCCCAAGCTTCAACACCATCTCCATCTCCTCGGCCGTGTACTGCGCCGCCAATCTGTGGTCCGCCGCCTCCGCTAACTTCCCTTCAACGTATAATTCCCTTACCCACTCCATCAGCACCTTGTCCTCTTCCGCCTCCGCTCCCATCTCTATCGGTTTCCTACCACAAGCAACCTCCAGTATCACCACTCCAAAACTGTACACGTCACTCAGCGTCGTCGGCACGGCGATGGTTGCCAGCTCCGGAGCTAAGTAACCCAGCGTACCCACAACCCTCGTCGTGTTAGGCACTTCGTTATGGCCGTAGAGCTTGGCGAGGCCGAAGTCTCCGAGACGGCCTCGCATGTCCGAGTCTAGCAGTATGTTGCTTGATTTAATGTCTCTGTGAATTACCACTTGGTCCCAGCCGTGGTGGAGATAGTTCAGTCCCTCTGCCACGTCCGCGAGCACTTGTCGGCGTTGCTGCCAGTTCAGGAGCTTTTTGGGGTTCTTGAAAATGTAGCGATCGAGGCTTCCGTTGGGCATGTAGTCGTAGACGAGCATGAGTTGGTTGGATTTCCGACACCAACCTCGCATTTGTACGAGGTTCTTGTGTTGGAGCCTGCCCATGCTGGAGATTTCTGCCATGAACTCTCGGAGTCCTTGTTTGGAGTCGTGGTTCACGCATTTGACTGCGATTTCCGTGGCGTTTGATAGTGTTCCCTTGTACACTTTGCCGAATCCTCCCGAGCCTAGAAGATTGTCTTTGGAGAATCCATCTGTGGCTTGGTCTAGTTCCTCGTATGAGAATCTATGAGGCCAGTATTCAAGCTCCCAATCTTCCACCTCATCGTCTTCTTCGTTTTTTAACTTGTTCTTTCTCCAAATCCAGAAGATCCCAAAAGCAGAAATTGTCAAAAAGGCAACAATTCCAATAACTATTCCTGCAATAGCCCCACTGGACAGTTTATTTGAAGAGGATGCTAGCCTAAAAACTGGCAGATTTGTGGTGTTAATGTCTCTTGCAACCCCCGTATCGCTAAAGCTCCAAGCCAAAACCCTCTGTGCCTCGATCCAAGTAGTCTTAGAAGCAGAGAACCCAACAAACATCTCAGAAGAAACATAATTACCAATCACAGGATTTTTAAAACTAAGAGAAGGTAAGCCCGGACGAGAGATCCCAATAGGAGCAACAGTCACATTGATCTCGAAATTCACACCATCGAAATCAATCCACGCATGAACGTTCTGCCCATTTCTCATATCCACAGACACGAAACTCCCAGAGGAATCGTAGTACCCAGCAGGTTGAGTCTTGGCAGACTCAATATAGTTCAAATCAATCCCAATATGATTGTTATCCGGGTCATTCAACTCCGGATTTCGACCCGTATCGAACTCCACTGCCAAAAGTGGAGCTGGGGATCGCACAGTCGCATTGCTAAAAAGTCCAAAGTATTGGCTAGCGAGCGCGTTTGGAGGGTTTGTCCAGTTCGACAGAACAAAAGCGAGACCAAAACCTGGGCTCGAGGCAATCTCTGGGAGTACAGAGAAAACAAACGAAGTCGAAAAAGAAGATAAAGTTGTCGAATTTTGGCTTGGCTTCACGCCAATTCTTGTGGGATAAAACGCGCGACCAGAAGAGTACTGGTTGGTGTCGTTGGTGAGTCGGATCGTCGATGAATCGATCAGGGCATCGTCGATGAGAGTAACACCCGGTTCCGAGGCGTTGAAGGAATTGAAGAGGAAATCAAGAGAAAAACACGGGCTGATGCAGAAGGAGGAGAAGAAAAAGAGATTGAGGAGGATGGGAAGTAGAACCGACGTCATCGTAGGAGAAGATTCCGGCGGCCGGGGGTGATCGGAAGAAGTGAGTGGATCGGATACGAAACCACAATATTTTATGTGTAGTTTTGAACAATAGTCAACGTTGTCTAGTTACTGTACGGACCAAGTAGTGGTCTTACTAATTCCCTTGGATATGGAGGTCTGTTCAAGTTCCTTAAACGTTTGTTGAAAATTGCTGATTTTGACTTTGATGTGTTATGACCAATTATAGTTCTTAATTTTTTTTATATTTCTTAAATTTTCAAATTTTAAGTTCACGTTAACTTGATTTTTCTTAAATTAAACTCAAATTTCATGTTGTTATTATTTACTTTTTCTTCAACAATAAAATAAATATTGAAAATTAAATTGATAAAAAATTTTGTAAAGTAATTCAAAAAAATTGTTGACTCTAAACTATAAATATAAATTAAATCTAGTTTATTCCTATTTTCTCTTTTTATATTACCCACGACTTTACTTGTTCTGTGCATAAATGGGAACTTATGCTCCATAAATGTCAATTGCATGGCAGTTTCTCTTTGATGTCAAAGACTACCGATTGATTGAGTCACACTTGGCGACATTCAAAAAGGACAAAAAGTTGCCTTCACCCATTTCCCACCAACACCAAGCTTGCAAATTGCCTAACAATTAAAGGAGGTTCTAGTTCTATACTTTTCTTGTGCGCTCATGAATTGGTCAATGCCGATTGCTCCTTCCAGTGTACGTAAATAAGAGTTTATTTAATATGTATTAGAAGAAAAGCGGATTAGAAAAGCATATGTGCATTTTATCATTAATTTAAATATTTTTAATCATTACTAATAACTATAATTGAAAACATATTCATAATATGTAAAATTTAACAATTAAAAAATACACGATAAAAATTAATTTTATAAATAAAAATTGATTCAAGCTTTTTAGTTATGTTTGAAATTTAAATGGGTTCAAGCTTACTAGATTCTCTTGGAGATGGCCCAATCCGTTCAGGCCGTGCTACATTGTTCTTATTTTAGGCCGATGTAAAGATCTATCTCTCTCACTCTCTCTCTCGCTCTCTGTCACAACCAATGTTGCGAATACCGTACCGAATTTAGTACCGGATTGAGTTCTGGTACGGTACTGTACCGGTACCTGTTAATACCGGATACCGTTTCGGATAATTTTTTAAATTTATGAAATAATCCCTGAATTTTTTTAAAAATTACAAAATAGTCCGTTGTCATATTATACAGTTGTACTCTATCTTCAAAAATCATAATAATAAATAATAATCCCAATTTAATTTAATTTATAAAATTAATTTAATAATTATTAATAAATATAATTAAATTTAAATTATATTTTTAAAATATATATATTTCAAATAAATTTTTATTTAATAGTTAAAATTATATAAAATAAATATTAGTTTATAAATAATAATTTTTATATTA